>JBCEWC010003757.1:0-29213 GCA_038996855.1 Solanum aculeatissimum
GATGAGGTTTGGTGTGGCACATATGGTATCTTTGTGCTTTGATAATTTGGATGTGTGTATAGATGTTTGGTTCTCCCAATAATTAGTATTGGCGGGTGCCAGTCACATCTAGGGGGTGTTTTGGGATGTGACAGTATGGAGGAAGAAGATTCAAACCAATGAACAACAAGTTCACATTGATAATTTGACCAAAACTAATTTGACATTGGAGAAGAGAACATTTCAAATGGTTCAAAGAAAGTAAAAATGTGTAGATTTAATTGGACGATCATTTTGTGTATTTCAATTTGTGTTATTGCTATGTTCGTCAACACCCTATCTTAAATTAGTGGTTCAAGTGATGAGCTAATTGAATGGTCATAGCCCAAGTAATATTTGATAAGTTGCTTGACATATGTAGTATGACAAATTTTGCTATATCAATTAATCTTTTCAATTACAATTTGTATATATTAACATATTAGTCTTTATATTACAACAAATAAGGTTCTCAATTAAATAGACATAATAACATTTGTGAAATAGATTGTTTTTAATAGACATAACACCATTATAAAATAGGTCACACATAGTACTGTGAATTACATTAAAAAAATGATATAGTCATCGTTTAATATTAATACATCATCACAGCAAAATGAGAAAATATGTTCATGTTTACAAGAAATCTTAAAACGGTATTGTAACAACATTGGACCCTAAATATTATTTGAACTACTTCCTCATATTTTTTTTATCTTTGTTTCTCTTTCATTTCTTGAAACTTTCTTGTTGAGATTGCTGCTTTTCCATTCCATTTCAGCTTGCTTGTAGTACTAGGCTTGAAACTATTATCATCAGTAATATCAAATGATCTTGTCACTTTTGTTGTACCAGTAGAGAAAATCTTACAACTTGACATCCCAAGATGGACCCATATTATGCAAATAGTTAATCTAAATTAAAATTACAATATATGTGAAATTAAAATAAATATTTACATTAATGGTTTTGAATTCATTTTCATCTTGAAACACACTCATCCCAATGACTGATGACCTTTTGTACGGAATTGTGTTTCCCTTTGGTCTGCCCCTTCCTCTTTTACTATTAATAGATATTGAAAGTTCATGGTAATTAGGAGGTGCAGAAGAGGATGTAGGATAGTTAGCAGGTACTGCAGATGTAGATGCACTAGGTGTTATAGATATGGTGCACTTGGTGTTGTAGGTCCATTGGGTGCTGCAAGTGTTTTTCTTGGTCTTCCTCTTGGCCTCTTTGCTGAAGGCTCACCTTCTGTTTGTTGTTTTCGTACACATAAGCAAAAAAATAAAAATAATCATAGTTGTTACAAATCAATTCAAAGTTAAAATATTACCTTTGGTCTACTTCTTCCCTTGCCTGAACCTGAAGTTTTTCTATTTCCCTTATCTGAATTTTATGGTTCTTTCCCTACTAATGACTAAACAATTTGTGGATATCCTCTCTTGTTGTGGTCTCTATCATTACAATTACTACATGTCATAGCAAGTCCAATTTTATTTAACTTTTCAGATTTTTTACTTTCACCAACTTCTTTTTCTAATCTTCCTTGGCCTGTCAGGCATATTTTTTATTTCTATTGGTGCAACTTTGGGATTAGAAGACACAAACCACATGTCCATGTTTGTGACTGGTTGAAGAACATTGGCATAAGTCTTCAAGTAAGTTGTCTTATTGTAGTAGTCATCAATGTAATCAAGATAATCACATTTTTTAAAGTTAATTGCAGCCACAATATGTGCACATGATATGCCTTTTAACTGCCATGCCCTACAACTACAAGTTCACCTACCAAGATCCACAGTGTATTGACATAGTCCTTCTCTCACTTCAAACCCATCAACTCCATTAAATTTAATAGTACAATTCATTGACTTATCAATGTTTTCCTATAATACCTTCAAAGCTATGAGAGAGAAATTACACTTCCAAGTATTTGAAAACTCTCTTAACTTAGCTATTCTTGTCATCATCTTCACTCTTATCTCTTCAAGCATAGTGATGATTGTCTTGTGTCTTCCTGCCAAGATATATGCATTAAAACACTTAGGCATGTTGTTGTCTACAGAATCACGTTTTACCTCAATATTGAAGTAAACTTTACACCAATACTCTATGTAATAGTACATTAAATCTTTCATCATTCTTGCTAGGTCAAGCAATTTTATTTTCTTCACATTTTTTTTCAATTGAGATTCAAAAGTACTCTTAGCAATCAACTAGAACTGTTGTCTTCTTCGAAGACCTCTTCAGTCCTTAGACCAATCAGTTAAGATGTGCCTAACACACTTTCTATAGTCACCAAGAGGTAAAATATCCTGAATTGCTGCAAACAATCCCTGTTATAATAAGACATACAATACATAAAGCTAATAACAAATAATAAATAAAATAGAAAATTAATAAATACAAATGCATAATAAAACAGTGCACATACCTTTTGCATATCTGTAATCAAGGTGAGATTTTCACCATTTCCTAGTCTTAGATCATCCTTTAACAGCTTGACGAATCATGTCCATGTATTTTTATTTTCATACTCAACTACTGCTCAAGCAAGTGACAACATATGATTATTAGCATCTTTTGCCACAACAACTAACAACTGGTCTTTACAAACTCCTTTAAGAAAACAACCAT
Source organism: Solanum aculeatissimum (assembly GCA_038996855.1). Lineage (NCBI taxonomy): Eukaryota > Viridiplantae > Streptophyta > Magnoliopsida > Solanales > Solanaceae > Solanum > Solanum aculeatissimum. The sequence goes on from JBCEWC010003757.1 coordinate 2,662, forward strand.
CTAAACCTATGCACTTCCTAGAATTTATGAATGTCTTCTTCAATGGATCAAAGCTAATATAAAAGCTCTGAAATACTGGTCTGCCAAGTGCGTCAGGTTCACCTACTTTAACACAGGTGCTGCCTGGATTGGTCCTCAATAATTTATCTATATAGTCCAGAATTCTGCTATATTCCACAATATGATCACCCATGATATCTTTCAACACTTTACCTTTGACTCTCTTAACAATAGTCTTGCCAACATGAATTTTAAACTTTTTCCTAATTAACTCTTGTAACTTGAAAAATTTTATATTTGGTTGTTCAACAATTCTTTCTCTAAAGACAAAAGAAATGAACTTGACATTACCCAGATAATTTCTAGTTGTACTGTTGCAAGTATGCTTTGGATGGTAAGTCTTAATCATGAAATCATTTGTTGTATTATCAAAATATGCATACAAAAGTCATGGACAACAATCTTTACACCTCTCTCTAACTTTTTTTTGGCTCATTCACCCACTTCTCTATCTGAACTCTCTTTTGGATGGAATATCTAGCTACTACTCTTCTAAATTCTTTCACATCTGCAAAGATCATATCTAACTGCCACACAATTTTCTTGGCAGTAGGATCATGTATAATTTTCTTATTTCTTGCCCTCCTTCTCCTTGATAAATTTACACTTCTTGGTAAATTTATATTCTCATGTTCAATTTCTTCATCACTAAACTCAACTTCATCTATTTCAAACCTGTCGGCATCAGAACTAGAATAACAGGACTCATCACCTCCTAACCTTTCTTTAATACTTATTTTACTTGTTTGAGTTTCATCAAAACCTAAATCTGGTCTAGCTTCACCTATTGGTACCTCTTCAGTATCAGCTGGTACTTTTTCTTTTCTTTTTCTTCTTTGCAAAGTCCTCTTTTCAGCCCTCAACTCTCTAACATCCTCATGAACATCACTACCAATATCCTCATAATAATCTCTAACCAATTCACCTTCAGACTCAACACTATCTGCAGTTGAGTAATCAGAACCCTCTTCCTCTATGAAATCAGAGTCAACTAGACTTAAGTTTATATCATCAATATTTATAGTACTAGGATCTACAGTTGTGGGAGGAGCTGTGATAGGAGGAAATATAGTAGCAACAGTTACAGCGAAAAGAGTTGTGGTAGGACTTGCAGTAGTTGCAGGGGGAAGAGGTATAGTAGGACTTACAACAGTTGTAGAGGGAAGAGCTGTGGTAGGACTTGCAGCAGTTGCAGGGGGAAAGATATGGTAGGACTTACAACAGTTGTAGAGGGAGGAGTTGTGGTAGCACTTGCAATAGTTGCAGAGGGGGGAGTAGTGACTGTTGTATTGGGAGGAGTTGTGAAAAAATGAGATCTAATATTAAAGGTAACATTTGTAGTAAAAGGGTTTTCACCTATCCCATTTCCAGGACCACCACTTTGGTCATTTACTTTATTAAAATTTGAGTAAGATTCTTCCTTATCCCCATGACTATTATTTTTTAATAAAATAACCTTGGGCTCCACAACTGGTTCATCAATCAAGTGGTTTACATATACCCCTAAAATATCTCCATCTTTCAAAGTAAAACACAATTCTAAAATATCCATATCATTGTCAATATCTAGCAAAATACCATTGTTAGGTGTTTTCATAGTAAATGTGCAAGTTGTGGTATATCCCAAGTCATTAATATAGCCTCTCAATTCAAAATAGGATATCTTATCCACATCAACATTCAAAAATTCTATAACTTCCCCACATATATATTGATTGTCCACTACTCAAATCTAACACCCCACCATAATACCATCTTAAAGTAATCAAAATTAACCCACTCATGTCCTACCTGAACAGAATGAAAGTACATAAAATAATTGAAATTTATACAATGTGCATAAAATACACAACATTAACCCAACACAAATATCATATATATGTAAGACAAAGAAAATCCTAATTTAAACAAAAATACACAACACTAATTGAACACAATACACAACACTAATTGAACACAATACATTGTACTTTTTGGTCTAACATAACATGCACATACTGTTGCACACAATTTTGTTCTTAATTTTTCAAATTAATAGTCAAATTAAAAAGCCCTAATCAGACGCTATTATCATAACTAAAAATACCTAATGTTGTTCTAATACATTTTTCAAACTAACAATAACAATAACACAAAAACCCTAATCAAACACTACCATCAATAACAATGGATAATAAGAAGAAGAGAACTAACCTTAACTCAGAGAAATGGCCAATCAAACTTTAATGAGACGTCAAACAAAGTTCAATCGTCAACATATGCATGGATTTCAAAAGTTGAGGAAGAAAAAACGGGTTTGCCAAAAGAATGAAGAAGAAAAGGAAAAGGGGCTAGGAGAATGAAAGTAGAAGAGAAAGGATCTAGGAGAATAATTAATTAGGATAAGCGAGAGTTCAAAAAATGTGTTGATTTATATGGACACATCAGCGAATAAGGGACACAAAACAAAGAAAATAAAAGGTTCAGGGGGTCATAGGACTCCCGTAAAGATAAAGTGTGTAGTTGAAAATTGGAATATGCATTGATTTTTTCTTGTTTATTTTCTCTTACTTTTAACATTACTCTTTCTAATATTTTTTAACGAAGAGGGAAAAAAAAATTATTCCCTTTACATTTAAAGCTATCGTTTAATATTTATTTTGTCTTTCTCCAATTACCAATGGATTCGCCTCAGAAATAGCTGCCACAACTTTTCTCTGCTTCCATGTAAAACCCTAAATCCTATTTTCATTCACCTTAGCTATTAGTATTGTATTTGTGTTTTTCCCTTTTTTATTTTTATTCTTTTCGTTCTTCAGTTCCCTAATTTTTGGTCTTTTTTTTAAACCTCAAAAACCCCATAATTAATAGTTTTATATATTTTTTTGGGTCAATTCCTGTTAGAAGGAAAAGAGCTAAACGTGGGAAGATAGTATTCAAGGGTAGGAATTGGGTGGTTCTGAGATTTTGGATATCTGGAATATGATTAAGATATCAAGCAATGAAAAAAATAGGAGAAGAAGTTTAAGAGCTATTTTATTTTGGGTTGGAATCTGGAAATATATATTTTTTATTACTTTTTCTAGCAATACGCAATTCATCTCATTTTTTTTTGACATTATATGAATGAGGATGAAATGTCGAACGTTTAACTTTGACTCGTCTAATATATGAGTGGCAAATAAAAATATCAAAATGATTTTTAAAAAGTTAGTATGAGAGAAAAACAGCGTATCCAAGTTTAATTTATTAAGGGATGTAAAATGTTGAAACTTGAGGTAATTGTGTATATTTTTATATAGAATAATGCCCCATCTGCCCTAATTGGATGTTCTAAAATGTTACACTGTTCCAGTTTTGGTATTACTTCCATAGAACTTTCACAAATTTCAAGAATCTACTTCCTTTTAATATTGAAATTTTAAACTTCCATTTGATTTTCTTTCTTGCCCTCTCTAAAAGAAGGTTGAATTTTTATCCCATTGCTACAAATATTATCTACAAGTCAAATTTAACTTATTAAACTCAATATCCAGTTAGCCTACTTTAAATGGGATAACTAGGATATGATTAGTGGAATATTGTGAATTTTTTTTGGGACTTTCAAAATAGAACGAGTCATTAATTTGCTTATATACAATATATTGTTATTATAGAGGATTCAGACTACCGACTTGACAAGCTTAGGGTTGAGATGCAGTTCCTTGTTGGTTGATGATAATATTTGATTAGCAAAAACAGCAGCAGCTGCATCCTGGTTATCAAGAAGGCTATAAATGATCTAATCTTTCTCAGGTCTGTACCCGAACCAAGGAACTCCTTCGTAGCATCTATATCAATTTAGTTTTTCCAGATTGCCTGCAAAAAGCTTTTGTATTTTAAACGGCCAAGTGCATCAATTCTGCCTTCTGAGGGTCACAAACCTTTTTCTTAACCACAAGATGAATGCGGGAATTCACTCCAAATGTTTTTGATTCTGTTCTTTCAACTTGAGGGTGGCTTTTCCAGTCTTATAGGCAATACCTGCAGCACCTGTAAAATTATTTAAAATGTTCAGTAAATTAAGCCAATCTATCAACTTCTAGTTTCTGGCAGTTTGTCCTTAATCTAATGACTCCTAGTATTTTTGGGCTTATTTTGAGCTAGGTGTCTTTAGGTCTTTTTAATTCAGTCACTTATCTATTTGTGAAAATGTTCCAAAGTGCTTGTGTGTGGTATAGCACATGTCCTCTTGTGTGATGCCAATTCTGTCCAGTGGGTAGGTTCATAAAAGAGAAGACTACGCTGGACTTAGAGGGAAGATCTATGGGACATTGTTTGATTACTTCTTTAATTCCTTTTCTTCTGTTATTCTGAAAAGCCGTGGCAGGTTGTCATCAAACTTCTTTTATAGAAGTTCAAGGAAGACACTGTGAGCTTATCATTAAAACTCCAAACTCTTCTCTAATGGGTGCAGAGCACTATCCTCCTCCTTGGTTCAGGTGTGTGCATATATAGAAGTCTAATTTTCTCTCTTTACAAAGTTAATAAGCTCCCTAATATTTCTTTACTTAAAATAAAAAAAAAAAAGCTCCCTAATATTTGTAAGCCTTTATATCTAAACAGTGTTGCACCCATGATGGAATGGACCGATAACCATTACCGGACTTTGGCTCGTCTTATCTCAAAAAAAGCGTGGCTCTACACAGAGATGCTTGCTGCCGAAACAATTGTCTATCAGACTGGCAATTTGGTAAAGTTCTGATGCATGGAGTGAGACTCTAGTGCTTCTCTACCCAACTATAAAGTACTTTTTTTTTTCTTACTGATAACTAGAGCTAAGCAAAAAGAAGAGAATTATGCAAGCTAATCCTTTGTTCTTATTCTAGACAAAAAGAAATGAGAAAGAGAAGAACATTTACTGTGTTATATAGTATGTAAAGGCTCACACTTACAGAGGATTCAAACTCCTCTATGATAATTTAATTCAAGTATACAGGTTAAATTTTTCACTGAATGTGCATAAATCAAAATATCCTATGGTTTTGTTTTACCCATTTGTTTTAAGTCATGATATGGTGAAATAGTCAAAAGTTACTTTCTGTAATCTTGATGACTTGATCCACTTGCTGCCAGTCCCAATGTTCATGATAAAAGGAAATAGTGGATGCATGTCTCCGTGGGTATATGCCTACTTTCTACATGATGTAAACTGACCTTATAAAAAGAGAAGTTTGCAGCTAACATTTCTATAGATGACGCCTGACACTTGTATTTGATTTACTAAATCGATGAATCATACTATGTTTATTTTAGTTACTATAGAATCTTTGCGTTGTCTTTCAAGGGTCGAGTTAACCAAATAGGCTGGTCCTTTTCATTTCCCTAAACTAAGACCCTTGCCCCAGTTAGATGGTTCCCTAGAAAAGGAATATATTTTTTTTGGTGTACAATACGTGGGAAAGAAGGGGACCTAGATGATACATTATTTTAGCCTGGGTATATATCCAAAAGGAATTTCCTTGTACTGATAGGTTATTGCCACGGCTTGGACCTTTAATAGCAGCTTGTCACTGACTAATGCTTGTGTGTTTCTATCGTGCAGTGAGATCTGACATTTATGTGAGTTTTCTAATATACCAGGACAGATTCTTGGCATATGGCCCTGAGCAGCATCCTATAGTGCTTCAGATTGGGGGAAATGATTTGGAGAACTTGGCCAAAGCGACACAACTGGCAATTCCATATGGCTATGATGGAATTAATTTTAAGTTCGTTCTGCTTTTCCTACCTAATAGGTTTCTAGCTTTATTCCTATTCATAGCTGATACTTTTTCTCTATTATATAACAGTTGTGGATGTCCCAGTCCCAGAGTAGCTGGACATGGGTGTTTTGGTGTGCGCCTCATGCTTGATCCAAAGGTTCAGATTTGTTTGCTTGATACGTCAAATATATTATTTATCTGTAAGGTTGCTCTGATATATGCACAATTTTTACAAGGAAAGTTTGTTGCTGAGGCCATGTGCGTAATTGCTGCAAATACAAATGTTCCCGTGAGTGTCAAATGCAGAATTGGACTTGATGACCATGACTCATATAATGAACTATGTAAGCTCTTCAAACTTTCCCTCATTCACAGAAAATGACAATCAAAATTCAATTCTTCAATTCTCTTTCTTTGATTTTTACTTGTTCCTTTTTCGTCTTGTGGGTTACAACTTCCATTTTTATGGTTCCAACCTTGCTTCAAAAGAATCATCAAAATTGAGCTCCTTTAGTTTCTTTATAATATATTTTCAAGCAGGTCTTTGCTGACCTTGTAACTGCTTGGACTTACAAATAGATCTTAGAAAGCTGACAATAACTTGTAATTATGAACTAAAAGCAAATTGCATGACCACTTAACTCAGAGCAGAAGCCATGTTACACTTGAGGTGGCTATATTTGACATGGTCTTTTTGTTCCTTTTGAGCATACTGTATTAGACTATTAGTAGGTGAGGAGACTGAAGGGGATCACCTCTGTACTTGCACACACGTCGACACAAGTTACTCAACCATTCGCTCCCCTTGTTGGATCTGAAATTAAATGTGTCGTCATACATGTAAGAAAGAGAAGTGGAAATCAAAAAGATGCTACATAGGGTAATATGGTAATATGTGTAGTTTGCCTTATCCAAAGAAGTTTCTACATTTAACTTTCTCAACTAGGTCAGCTGATAGCTTGGTACATTATTTGTCTTGAACATAATTCCAAATTTCCCCTTCTTAGTATACATAGGCCATTTGGCTTTTATGCATCATCACTGGATGATTTAAATAAAAATTCTGATCATTATCAGCTAGATGATACATATTCAAAGTAAATGTTATTTTACTAGATGCCACAGAATAATCATCTTAATTCATCTATATTTTTGGGTACATGCCCCTTTAGTTGACATTCTTACATTATTTTCCAAGTCCTAGCAAGTTGCATGCTTAATTTTGCTGAGTACGTGAATCTCATGCATATTTGCTATATTTGTCTACTGCTGCTGTTTAGGATATTATGTATGTTTGTATGCACTAGAGCTAGTTATGAGTGTTTGGTTCTGCCTCATTCTTGGAAACAGGGCTATTAAAGGTAAAAAAGAGTGTGAAAAGTGTTGTCTTAGAATTCATTGACCTTCTCAATGAGTCTTACCCTATCTAAGATGGGTTGGTTGCACCAGTTGGGGTGGTAAATAGTACTGCCATCTTTGTTATAGATACGAAAAAATTGACCTTTTCCTTTCATGTGTACAGGTGATTTTATTTACAAGGTTTCTTCTCAGTCACCAACTCGTCATTTTATTATACACTCCCGGAAGGCATTACTTAATGGAATCAGTCCTGCAGATAATCGAAAAATTCCCCCACTCAAGTATGCAGTTTTCTATAGCTTAATAATCCAGCAAGGATTTACAATAATGAAACAAGTGAAATTATATATCTCCGTTTAATCATTTACTGGTATATTGGTAGTTGAGGCATTGAGCTACTACATGCCTGTCTTTAGATCTTAATAATTGTTCCGAATAACTGATAAAAAAGATCTTAATAATTGTTTATAATGACTACTTAAATTGGCCATTGACAGGTACGAGTACTACTATGCCCTTTTGCGTGATTTCCCTGATCTACAGTTTACAATAAATGGAGGCATAAATTCAATTGATGAGGTAAGTATCTCAAACCTAATATGTAATTAACATGTACTAATTTGTGAAAATGTTGTTACAAATGATAAAATCAAATGTGCTGAAAAAATAAGTTCTCCACTATGACCTTACTGTCATGCAGGACTATTCCTTTATTTTGAGCAAAACAAGCTACATAAGGATGGTTTGGTCCTGACAGAATGCAGGATATCTGATCGATTTAAAATACCTTATTAGTTCCATGACATCTATAGAGAAAGCTATGGCATCCTCTTGATAAACTTCTTTTTTTTTTTTTTGGCATGACCACATTCTCTTGATAAATTTCTTCCAGCGAAATATAACTTGTCAAAAAAAGGAAAAAGAGATGTATTTATGTGCTCTTTCTTAGTTGGCAGAATTGTAGATATTATGCCCACTAGCTATTCAGGGTCCCAATCTTGTGCAAATTAGAGCTAAGGAATCTTGCTGAGAAGTTCAAAAGTAAATGGTTTTTGGTCTTTCTTGTACATTGATTGTGTAAGGCTGTAAGCTTAGCTAAACTTCATATTTTCACATAGGATTTCTTCTTCAAGTGCCAATGTTGTTGTGGTTATTCATATTCTATGTTAATGCTGCACTCTTTTAGTACCTGACCCCTTTTCTGGTTATTCATTTGTAGGTTAATGCAGCACGTATGGAAGGAGCTCATGGGGTTATGCTGGGACGTGCAGCTTACAGCAAGTATGGGAAGTGTCAATACTAGTAACCGTTTCAATAATTCGTCCAGATATTGTTGTGACTTTGTTAGTTTGTTAGATGTCTACATATTTGTATTGTCCCTGCTCCTAAATGTCTACATAATTGCTTTACACTATCACCACTAGTCTCTTTTATTTACTACTCGACACCTGAGTATGGCTTCTTGAATATAGATGTTTTATGGATTCTGTAGGTTTTTCCTCTTCTCCCATAATGTCCTTGTAGATCTAGCAAGTTGGGATGTAAGTTTGAGATAACCACTAAGTTGAAAAATAAAAATAAAATTTTGTCACTAGAGAACTTGAGAGACAATGCCCATTAGCTTTTCTTTTAGCTGGTATTGCCAATAAAGCAGATATCTTAAGAAAGGCGACTTTTACAACACATGCATCTTTAAGATTGTACATATGCTGTGAACTTCATATTAATGGTTTTGAGCTATTCTGTCTGGATAAACTTGTCAGTGTGGATCCATGTGAAAGATGGATTCTTGATGAGTAGAAGCTTTTGATATTTGTAAGGTTGTTTGAGGAAAAGAAGAGCAGCCTTTTGGCATCTGTAGGGGAACATGTGAAAAAAAATCTTGTGGATGTAATTGCATTGGTGATTTGTTGGTTCAATCATTTCTGTCATTTTCTTGACATGTTAAGACAACTCATTCTTTTGACAGTCCATGGCAGATTCTAGGACTTGTTGACAGTGCTGTATATGGTGCACCTCTTCGTAGTATAACCCGGCGAGAGGTTCTCATTGCCATCTGCATTTGTTTTTTGGAGCGAAAATCTTCCTAATTAAATAAGATATGGTCTCATTATTACTCTTGTCTTCGTGGTGACAGGTTCTTGAACAATATCAGGTCTATGGTGATTCTGTCATTAGAATGTATGGACTTAAGCCACATATTCGGGATGTTGTCAAGGTAGATCCACTCTTCATTTTACCCTTTCAAGCTTTTAACCTTAGCTGCGCCCAGAGTTTGCTAGCATAATCACACTTCTTTTAAAAGCTTAGTAGATGAGTTTTCTTTTGTCCTGGTCATTGTCACTCTACTGATGCATGGTTTGCCTTTTGTCCCCTCATAATTGTTTTCATAACATTTCCTGAGGTCTTTGTCTAAAAACATTTTAGAGCTATCATCATTTTAACTTTTCCCCGTACAGCCTCTGCTCGGTCTATTTCATGCAGAGCCTAGAAATGTTGTGTGGAAGCGTAAGGTTGATGCTGCTCTCCTGCACTGCACGGTATGTCAATTGGAAGTGCTGTCTTTAATAACCATAACAGTTGGAATTGCTCTTTCCATTGCCATATTCTTTTCTTTTATTTCTTTTTTTTTTTTTTTTTGAGAAGGTTTTTCATTGACATATTCTTGCTGTGGTGCAGTTATCTCTCACCTTGTATGAAATTTGTTCCCTGCTAATCACAATCTCTGAAGTGACTCTCTAGTTTCATTTTCCCAACTCTAATAGGATATACTTAGTTTAAAGAAAATTGTTTGGATGAGTTATAATGTTTCTTTATGGTGGAGGTATGATAAATAACCATGGAAAGAGGTTGAAAATGGTCGCATTGCTACATACTCCCTCTTGTTTCATATTACCTAACCCCTGTTGACTTGACACACCCTTTTAGAAAGTTTTGATTGGAGGTGTATTTTACTAAACTAACCTTATTAATGATGCCTTGGAACCCAAAATTGACTAGTACTACTTTATGTAGTTACATTTAATACCAAGGGTAGTGTGGGAAAAAATAATAAGATTCTCTCGATTTGCTAAAATGGGCAAGTAAAACAAAACGTCTATTTTTGGTAGAGGGGCAAGTAAAATGAAATGGAGGAAGTATTAATTTTACTTTATGATATTTGTGGACCTTGCTATATTAGGAAAGCTGTCACATTAACATGCATTTTAATAACATTCATCTCTGAATGGAAGTATGGTATCAGAAAAAATAGTTTGATGTGCCTATCTTGCCATCCAGGAGATAGCTCTGTGAAATTTTTTTAGTCGCTGGCAGGGTTACTGCAATATATGTGCCCATGTCATCATTATATTCATTTAAAATTGTATCGCTATGCTGTCTAAATTCCTTATGCATTCGGGTCCTGCAGTGAGCTGTTGCTTAAGTTTTTAAAACTGATTTTAAACCTTGTAGACAATTACATCCCTTCTCAAGGAGACGTTAGGGGAAATTCCAGATAGAGTTCTTGATGCCCCTCTTACAGAAGTGCCCTCTGGTAGCACTGATAGATTCACCAAGGCGAAGAGTTTGTTACCTCCCCCATACACAGTTAATGAAGAAGTGTTACTGTATGCTTAAATATACATATTTTTTGCACTTTGTGTTTGTATCCGATGAAATATATTCATTCTTTCAGTATTATATATTCTAGTTGCCTCATTTTTTGGGAGACCAACTCTCTAATGTAACCAGCTACATGACTTGTAAAAGTGAAATCCTACAAACTCACTGCTGCTAGGAACAGGAAGCAGGTGCTTCTGACATATTTTTCTTAAAATTTTTCAATATTTTACATAGGAAGAATTTGGAAGGAGTCGTGTGAACTTGAACCCCTATCTGTTGTGTAAAAGGTTCATGATTAAACTGGAAGCTTTGATGTCATTAGGTTCTTTGACTGTGAATTCATCTCACTACCTTATAGTCATGGCATCTCGTTTATTTGTCCGATGTTTTTGTTTCATTCAACTTTTTACTAATATTTATTGAGGATATTTTTTTTTTTGTTCGATGTTCTTGTTTCATTCAACTTTTTACTAATATTTATTGAGGATATTTTCTTTTTTGGGAGTTACCCTAGAAATAGTATCGTTTTTGGTCTGAAATTTATAAGTTTTGTTAATATTGTTTGCGTGGAACTTAGGCTTTGAACTTGCTTGTTGGTTTATCACTTATTTTCTCGAATTTGTGAATAAAAGATCATAGTAGTAGTACAAAATAATTGTCGAATTTATATTTGAAAAGGCGAATCAGAGGATTTACACATATTGAAATTTAATACTACAAATTGTTGCTATATTTTCGTTCTTGATTATTATTTTTTCAACGCGAATTTTTATCGTCTACATCCTTCATGTGAAAAAATATTTATTTTTAATATAATATAATGTAAAATATATATATATATATATATATATTAATTAGGCGTTTTAACTCAAAAGGATATTATAATAATTTAATATTCAAGTAAGGGAGCTCGTATTTTTAAGATAGTATAGAAGATATAGAAATAGATATAGATAGAAATATTATCATGCCACACAACTTACCTCGTACTCTATTTTCAATCAATTTTGGTAGTATTTTAATAAAAATAAAATTACTTTTAAATAATAAAAATATGAAGATATAAAATTTGACTATATATATATACTAGTTACAAGTGCCCCTGTTTATACCGGTCCAACATATGTTATTTTTTATTTTGATTTATGGTGTTGATAGATTTTATATATATATATATATATATATATATTTAAAATTTTTAGGTTGTTTATTATTAGACTTATCGTCTCTACATTTTATGTTACTAACGTACTATCTTTGTCACAATTTATGTGGCATTGATGAAATTTCAAGAATCAAAATTTTAAATTAATAATTATTATGACCTATAATACTTTTTATATTATTTCAAGTAATTTATATAAAAATTTTGATTTATTTATATTATATATTTTTGAACAAATACTTTCTTTTTGATACAACTATAATCATCAAACTGTATTAAAATAATTATTTAATTTTATTTGTTCAGTTTAAAAAGAAAGACTTAATTTATGATTTTGTGTTTATTTTATCCTAATTCTAGTATTTACACAACTTAAAATAATTGATTAAAATGATATAGTAAAATTATAGTTAAAACAGCTGAAAATATAATTTATTAAGACTAATATCATAAAATCATAATTAAAATAGTTGAAGAAATATAAGTAAAAACAACCACGTCAGTATATCTTTATAGTGTTGTCAAGTAATGAATATGCATTACTATGACTTAAATCCACACATGAGAGCTAACCACGCTAACACTACCCGGCCCGTCGATAAATCCCAAACCGCATGTCCTCTTGCGATGCCAACTTCATTTCAATGGATAAGCACACATAAGAGCAGCATACGCTGGGATTAGAGAGAAGATGAAATCTTGTTTGATTTCTTCTTTAACTCCTTTTCATTCTGTTATCCGTGGCAGATTCTCGTCAAATTTCTTCTATGGAAGCTCAAGCAAGCCAAGGACATTGTTGGCTTATCATCAAAACTCCGAGCTCCACTCTACTTCTCTAATGGGTGCACAACGCTATCCTCCTCCTTGGTTCAGGTGACTGCATATAATTCACTCTACGTTTCTCTCTTTGCAAATTAATAAGCTCCTTAATAGTAGTATTTATTTAGGGGAAAATGTTCTCCGAGAAAAATATTTTCCAAAATTAAATTAGTTTCTTATAGTTATTTCTTGTGTTCAGTACATTAATCAGAATTGCATTTCTATGCAATCTAGACAAATAGGGTAGGAGTGGAGGTGGGTTGGTGGGGAGGACACAATCATTGTGTGCCACTTGGAACTTGTTTTTCTTACTTCTAGTAGGAAAGTCATTTTCCTCATTTTAAGGAATTTGTTTTCGTGAAGATGATGTTTTCCAAAAATTTTGAGCAACCAAACATGGAACTTTGAAAACACCATAATGAAGTTCAAACATGCCCTTAATAGCCAAAAAAAGCTCCCTAATATTTGTAAACATTTGTATTTTAACAGTGTTGCCCCCATGATGGACTGGACGGATAACCATTACAGAACTTTGGCCCGTCTTATCTCAAAAAAGGCTTGGCTCTACACAGAAATGATTGCTGCAGAAACAATTGTCTACCAGACTGGCAATTTGGTAAAGTTGTGTTGCATGGAATGAGACTCTTGTGCTTCTCTACCCAACTATATAGTACTATTTTTTATTCTTACTGATAACTAGAGCTAAGCAAATAGAAGGGAATTATGCGAGCTTATCTTTTGTTCTTATTCTAGAAAAAAAGAAATGAGAAAGAGAAGAACGTTTACCATTCTTCCAAATATCCTTCCGAAGGTGTGCATTGTTGCTGCCCGGAGGATTCAGTTCTAGTGATTAGAGTGAGATGCCTGATGCGTGGGTTTAGACACACATCATGGGCTTGAAACCTGCTGCAGATAAAAACATGGTATTAAATGGATAACGGGTTTCTTGGCTGGTTCATGAAAATTGGGTTGATTTAAAATCAAGTAACATCCAACTGGGTTGCAAAACATGCGCCCCTGGCCCTCAGGGATTTCTCGGTTATTTTTTTTTTTAAAAGAAGAAAAGGTGTGGATTGTTTCACTCTCTCTGCCCCAATTTTTGTTTTCAGTTAACATTTGGCAAGCTATATGAATTGGGACCGTGCTATAGTAAGTAAAGGCTCACAATTATACAGAATTCAAACTAATCTACTAGTGTTATTTAACTCAAGTGTACAGATAAAAATTTTCACTAAATGCCATAAATCAAATATCCAATAATTTTATTTTATCTATTTGTTGTAAGACTAGATACAGTGAAGTAGTCAAAAGTTGCCTTATGTAATCTTGATCCTCTGGCTGCCAGCCCCAATTTTTTCATGATATAAGGAAATGTGGATATATGTCTCTGTGGGTATATACCTGCTTTCTACATGATGCAATCTGACCATCTACAAAGAGGAGCTTCCAGTTAACCCCTTATGGGTGGTGCCTGAAAACACTGTTTTGATTGTCTAAATCCATGTATTGGATCCTTAATTTTTCAATTATTACAGACTTTTTTTTTGGGTTGCCTTCTGAGGTTCAAGTTAGCCAATTTGATTGGTCATTTGCATTCTAAACTAGGGCCCTTGACACAGTTAGTTGTTCCCATAGAAAACACATATTTATTTTGTTGGTATAACATACGTGGGAAAGAAGAGGACCTAGACAATATATTGTTGTAATCTAGGTAGATCTCCTGAAGGAATTTCTCGTATGAATAGGTTACCATTCTTGCTGCTTGGACCTTTAAGAGCAGCTTGTCATTGACTAATGCTTGTGTATCTGTCAGCCAGTGAGATCTGACATTTATGTGATTCTTCTAATATACCAGGATAGATTCCTGGCATATGGCCCTGAGCAACATCCTATAGTGCTTCAAATTGGGGGGAATAAATTGGAGAACTTGGCCAAAGCAACACAACTGGCAACTCCTTATGGCTATGATGAGATTAATTTGAAGTTAGTTCTTCTTTTCCCATCTACACTATAAGTTGCTAGCTATTTGCTTAGACCCATAACTGATACTCTTTTTCTATTATCTAACAGTTGTGGATGTCCTAGCCCAAAAGTAGCTGGACATGGGTGCTTTGGTGTGCGCCTGATGCTTGATCCAAAGGTTCAGATTTGTTTGCATGATACATCAATACATTATTTATCTGTAGAGATCCTCTGATATATGAATAACTTATACAAGGAAAGTTTGTTGCTGAGGCCATGTCTGTAATTGCTGCAAATACAAATGTTCCTGTGAGCGTCAAATGCAGAATTGGAGTTGATGACCATGACTCATACAATGAACTGTGTAAGCTCTTCAAACTCCCACTCATTCACAGGAAACAAGAACGAAAAAAATTCTTCAATTCTTAATTTTTTAAAATTTTCACTTGTTGTTTTTTCTCTTCTGTGGGTTATGATCCAGCATGTTTGTTTTATGCTCAAACCTTGCTTCAAGAAAATCATCAAAATTGTGCACCTTTAGTTTGTCCAAAATATTCTTCCAACTTTTAAGTAGGCTTTAGCTGTCCTTGTAGCTGCTTGGACATTCGAGTAGATCTTAGAAAGCCGACAATAACTTGTAACTATGAACTAGAAGCAAATTGGATGATCACTTAATCCGGAGCAGAAGCGATGTTACACTTCAGGTGGCTATATTTCATCCAGTCTTTTTATTACCTTTGAGCATAATGTATTAGTAAGTTTGTGAAGACTGGATGGGAGCACCTCTGTACTTGCACACATGTTGACAAAAGTTACTTATCAGTTCTCTTTCCATGCTGGCTCTGAAATTAAATGTATCATCAGACATGAAAAAGAGAACTGGAAATCATAATTTAAGAGAAACAGTGCTGGTTCTTTGTCTCTGCAAGGGCTTATGCTTACAAAAATGCTATGTAGGGTAACATGGTGTAGTACTGTAGTTCCCCCAGTTAGTGTGGTAATAGTATACTATTATCTGCTCCATAAACTATAGAATATTGACCTTTCCCTTTCATTTGTACAGGTGATTTTATCTATGAGGTTTCTTCACAGTCACCAACTCGACATTTTATTATACATTCTCGGAAGGCACTACTGAACGGAATCAGCCCAGCAGATAATCGAAAAATCCCCCCTCTCAAGTACGCAATTTGTAATAGCTTAATAAGCCAGCAAAGATTTATGATAATGAACCAAGTGAAATTAGATATTTCTGTTTAATCATTTACTGGTGTATTTGTTGCTAAGACATTCCTGCCTTTATATTTCAAAAATTGTTCCTAAACACTGATAAACAAAAAAAGATCTTAATAATTGCTCATATTGACTAGCTAAGTTGGCCATCGACAGGTATGAGTACTACTATGCCCTTTTACGTGATTTCCCTGATCTGCAGTTCACAATAAATGGAGGCATAACTTCTGTTGAGGAGGTAAGATCTCTAATTTATATGGAGTTGACATGTACTAATTTGTGAAAATGTTTTTAAAATGATAAAATCAAATGTGAAAAAGTTCTCCACTATTTCTTTACTGTCAGTCAGGAATCAGGATTATTTCCTTTATTTTTAGCATAATAAGTTGCATAAGGATGGATTGGTGTTCACAGAATGCAGGATGTCTGATCGCCTATAGTCCCACATCTTGAGAAGGCTATGATATACCCTTGATGAACTTCTTCCTGTGAAAAATAACTTGTCAAAAGCAGAAGAGAAAACTTAAAAAGAGATGCTTCTATATGCTCTTTCTTAGTCGACAAAAATCTAGATACCTATTATGCCCCTAGCAATTCAGAGTCCAATCTTGTGCCAATTTAGGCTTGAGAAGTTTCACCGAAAACTTTAAAAGTAAATGGTTGATTGGTTCTTAGTCTTTCTTGCGCATTGATTGTGTAAGCTTTGTCAAACTTTATACTTGCACATAGGATTTCTTCTCCACTTGCCAATCTTTTTGTGGTTATTCATATTCTATTTTAACTCTGCACTCTCATAATACCTACCCCTTTTCTGGTTGTTGCATTTGTAGGTTAATGCGGCACGAACAGAAGGAGCTCATGGGGTTATGCTGGGACGTGCAGCTTACGGCAAGTACGAGAAGTGTCCTAGTAGCTGTTTCAATTTTTTTGACATTGTTTGTTTGATAGATGTCTACATAATTGTATCGTCCCTTCTCCTAGATGTCTACATATTTGTTTTACACTTAACTAGTTTTTTTTATCTACTAGACACACCTGAGTATGACCTTCTAAACATAGATGTTCTGTGGATTCTATAGGTTTGTCAGATTCTCATGTAATGCCTTTGTGGATCTTTTTGAGAAGAATGTCCTCGTAGATCTTGCAAGTTAAGAATCATGAGTTTGAGCTAACCGTTAAATTGAAAGATAAAAATAAAATTGTCTCTAGAGAATGTGAAAAACAATTCCCACTGGCTTCTCTTTAAGTTGATATTCCCAATTAAGCATTTAGTTATCTGAAGAGTGATGGCTTTACATCCTTTGGGTGACTCAGATGGTTTGATTTGGGACTTCCATAATGGACGTCTCAAGTTTGAAATTTCTTGCTTGTGATGGGATGGGGTTGGCCTTCTTGGTCGTGCTTATCGCACAAGGCTTGCTTAGTGCAGTTTTACCTCTCCTGTGTGGTTTTGTGTGCACCCAAACCCAAAGGGTAGCGGCTGTGGGTTTCCTTGTCAACAGCCACCAAAAAAAGAAGAAAAAAGAAGAGAGGTGGCTTTTACAACATGTGAATCCTTAAGAGTTGTAAATATGCTGTGAACTTCAAATTTATTGTTTTAAGCTATTCTGTCTGGATAGACTTGTCGGTGTGGATCTATAGGAAATATGGATTCTTGGTAAGTAGAAGCTTTTGATATTTGTGGGGTTATTTGAGAAAAAAGAGCAGCAACCTTTTGGCCTCTGTATGGGAGTATGGAAAAAATATCAACTAACCGTACGCCAGTAACTGAGTAGTGGACATCACGTGATAAAGTGGGGATCTTGTGCATATAATTGCATTGGTGATTTGTTGGTTCAGTGGGTCTGTATTGTGACTCTGATTCTAGTTTTTGGTTCCATAATGCAGAGTGACAAACCCCATCATATGCTTTGAAGCTCTAACTGCTAACCTTGACATCTTATTTATTATCCTCTCGTTTTCTTGACATGTTAAGACAACTCATGCTTTTGACAGTCCATGGCAGATTCTAGGACTTGTTGATACCGCTGTATATGGTGCACCTCTTCGTGGTATAACCAGGCGCCAGGTTCTCATTGGCATCTGCAGTTTTTTTTGTTTTTGTTTTTTTTGAGTGAAAATTTTTCTACTTAAATAGCATATGGTCTCATTATTACTCATGTCTTTGTGGTGACAGGTTCTTGAACAATATCAGGTGTATGGTGATTCAGTCCTTAGAATATATGGGCCTAGGCCAACTGTTCGGGAAGTTGTCAAGGTAGGGTCTCCTGTCACTTTATTATTTTGAGCTATTAGCCTTAGCTGTGTCTGGAGTGTCACAAGCTAAACACACTTTTAAAAGCTTAGTAAGCGAGTTTTCTGTTGTCCTGGACATTATCATTCTACTGATGCATGGTTTGGCTCATCTTCCTCATAATTGCTCTGTAAATTCTTTTGTATTACAAGTTTAATATTTTATTAGAGCTTTGAGCCTTTGACTCCCAAAACGTTTTGTAGTTGTCTTCATTTTAACTTTTCCGTGTACAGCCTTTGCTGGGTCTATTTCATGCAGAGCCTAGAAATGTTGTGTGGAAGCGTAAGGTTGATGCTGCTTTCCGGCATTGCGCGGTATGTCACTACTGAATTATGACAATAAGAAGTGCTCTCTTTAGTAATCATGACATATTCTTGCTGCATATTTATTTGACTTTATGAAATTCATGGACCTTGCTATTTTAGGAAAGATGTCACATTCACTTGCATTTTAAGCACATTCATCTCTGAACATGGTATCAGAAAAAAATAGTTTGATACACTATACGGCCCATCAGAAGCAAGCGATGTTAAATTTTGTTAAGTCATTGGCAGGGTAACTTTAAAATGTGAATGTATATCAATATGTCTGTTTGATATAGTATTTCGATGCTATCTAAAGTCCCTTTCCACTCAAGTCCTGCAGTAAGCGGTTGCTTAAGTTTTCGAAACTGGTTTTAAACCTTGTAGACAATTAAATCCCTTTTCGAGGAGACATTGGGGGAGATTCCAGACGAAGTCCTTGATGCCCCCATTGCAGAAGTTCCCTCTGGTAGTACTGATACATTCATAAAGGTGAAGAGTTTGTTACCTCCTCCATACACAGTTAATGAAGAAGAATTACTGTATGCTTAAAATATACATGTATTTTTTTTTAACCTTTGTGTTTGTATCTGCTGAAATATATTCATTCTTTCAGTATTATGTATTCTAAGTGCCTCAATTTTTGAAGAGACCAACTCTCTCCAATGTAACCAACTCCATGGCTTGTAGAAGTGAAATATTACAAACTCACTTCTACTATGAACAGAAAGCAGGTGCTACTGACATTTTAAAAATATATATATATACAGTATATTTGTGTAAATAATTCAACCAATATGTTTTAAGCATTTGCAATCTATTTTTCTGATGTTCTTGTTTCATTATTCCTTTTAGTGACTTCCTTGTTAATAGTACTGGGGGATCATTGCCAAAAAAAGTTCCGTTGCCGGGACTTGAACCCGGGTCTCTCGGGTGAGAGCCGAGTATCGGCTCGGCAACTAGACTACAACGGATCATTGAACATAATGTCAGGTTATTTTCTGTAAATATATTTTATAGATGGGAAAAAATAATCTTTCACAACACCAACTTACACTGAAAAACCAAGAACATAATATAGTAGCACTTATAATTCCTAGCCTAAAATTGACAATGACTGTCGCAAGAAGAAAAGGAGTTAGAGACATGTACATTGGAGAAGAGAAAAAATAAAACAAAAATATTATTAATTCCAAAAAAATGCCCATGAGCGTCGCTGAGAAGGGCATTTTGGCGATAACACCCCCTTTGCTGTGTATTTAACGTTGGTACATAAAGCTTTGACAGTTGAACCTCCTCCGTAACGTATATTCACATTTTCCATTTGTATCCCTTCGCATGGAACAGTTTTGCTGCATTTTAATTTAATTGCAGTTTGTGTTGAACTCGTTCCCTTAATATTTTTGTACATTATATTACTCACATGCACTGCTTCTTTCTGCAAAAAATAAAATTAAATAATTTCAACTCGTTTAACTCTCGGAATTTGATCAATATCAGGATAAATAGGTCAAAATATTATGAATTATAATTGTTGTCGATAGAGTATTTAATGAATATAATTATAATTACCTGCTCTTTGCATGGTTTATCTTGGTCACAGTAAAATTGATCAATGATTATGGGGTTGGTCACATTCACCATCTGTACATCTTGAAAAAGAATGTCTTTTGCATATCCACGTCCACCCTATTTATTTGAATTATAAACAATTAAAAAAAATCATGTTATATTATAAGTTTAAATATATTGATGAATTATTGAAATGAAAGAAATTCCACAACAAGAATATGTTTCTACATAATAACTCTCGTACAGAGATGTAAATAATTACTAAGACAAAGTGAGATGTAAATAACGTTTTTTTTTAAATTATGGTAAGGTGTACATAATGTTATTTATCAGTTTCTCAATAAAAACTAGACCGATTTGAAGTTTTATAATTTTTAGGTAATTTGTTGAATAAGTGGTGAAAATTTGTTAAGAATTGAAAATTCATGATATTTTATTAGTGTATTTTTACTTGTTAATTATATTCAAAATATATTTTCATTCTTATTAGTCACTTTCATTTTAGCATATTAAAAGAAATATTTATTTTCAAATTTTACCTTTTATATTTAATTGCTTATCCCCTAATTATTTTTCAAGATATAAAATTAAATATTAATTATAACATCATGATAAATAATATTCAAACAAATTATTATTTACACACAAAATTCAAATTAGATAAATAAAAGTGAATGAAAAGACTAACTGGATGAGTATTAATTAGTGGGAAACCAAATGATATATACCTGCCAAGACTTTATTCTTAATCCATTAGTTGTTCCCCTCAAGGTGGCATCATGTACATAAATATTTGAAACAACATCCTCCTCTTTATTTTTACCCAAGCTTCCAATACTAAAAAAAAAATAAAAAATTATTAGTAGAATAAAATTATGAGCTAATTTTAAATATATACGATGAACGAATTAGTTTACAATAAATATAGTCATATTTTATTTTTATAAAAAATAGTCAAAAATTATAAAAAAATATATAGTGACTATACACTATAGCTCATCAAAAGTCATAAAAAGTATACACTGACTATACAATATAGATTACTTATACATGAGTCATACACTGAATATACATTACGATACACTCAAAAGTTGAATATAGTTTGATTATACATGACTATACATCGAATGAGAATACACTTTCAATTGAACGTAGACTTTCTTTATGTTGTTATTTTAAACTTATATAAGTTTATAAACATAATTTTTTAAAATTCTTTACCATATATATTGCATAGTTACCTGATTCCATGGCCAGGTCCACAATGTATATATCTTGCTCTAACATTAGTGGAACCATTTACTATTGAGATACAATCATCACCTAATTAATAATCATAAAAACATATATATTCAGTCAGTAATAATTACAATAAAAAAATTACACAAATTATTCCCTCAAAAATTAATTAATGTAACTTATTTTAATAATAATAATAAAAAAAACCTGTCTCAATATAAGAATGGTGAATATCAATATCTTTTGTCCCAGAAACATGAATTCCATCAGTGTTTGGGCTATCAGCTGGTGCTGTAATTCTCAATCTTGAAACTTCAACAAGTTTACTTTTGGTAATTGTTAAGTGCATTTTCTGTGGATTCTTCAACTCTAAATTTCTCACTATCAAATTTGTGCAATTATAAAAGGACATAGCCTGTCAAAAATTAAGGTATACATATTTATTATTTATATAAAATATAATTAAAAATTTTATAAATATATAAAGTTGGGTTGGAACTTACTGTTGGAACTGTTAGTGTTTTTGTATTGCATGGCTGAAGAAAAAAGAAAGAAAATTAATGATGTATGAGATATTACGCAAGTTGTGCTTGTTTTAACAGGTAAAAATAATTTCATACTATTTTTTTTATAATAGTAAAAGCGCGAACGCAATTGGTGTTTTGACTAATCATCAATTTAAAAAGTATTTTGTGAGCAAGCAATAGTGTTTGACCAATCTTTTAAAATATTCTTCTAATAGCTTGTTTGGTCAAATTTTTAAAAGATTAAAAGTGCTAATTTTTTAAAAAATGAGATATTTAATCAAACGTCATTCAGGGACATTCGATGAAAAAATATATTTAATCAAACTGTTGTGTGAACATACGCGCTACTAAGGAGTAGCAAAAAATATTTTTAATCAAACAATAATTGCTCCCCAAAAGTATTTTTTAAGTTTATTAGCCTAACACAAATTACTTCCCACTAAAATAACTTTTTTGAAAAGCGCTTATTCAAATACTTTTTTTTTAATAAATAGTGTAATTTAGAAAAATAAAATAAATGAACTCACAATTGTTTTATCAACTTTGCAAGAGCGTTTCCACCATACTTGTCCATTTCCATCGATGCTTCCAACACCTTCAACTATAAAATTTTCCATGTTTTGGAATAAAAGCCAATGTCTTCTATCTTCCTCATAAATCGATATATCTTTTGAAGCTCTGATTTCTCCATTTATCTAAATGATTAAAAAAAAAAGACTCAATCGAAAAGATAATTAGGAAATTAAATTACAAATTATATAACAATACCTGAATAAAAAAAAGTAGGAGATTATTTTTGATGAATTTTATATTCGAGTAAAGTTACATAATTTTTTTATTTATTAAAGTTCAAAACTCACCATCATTCTAAGTCCTTTTTTACAAGGACCATGAAATTTAATTGGTCCAATGTAATACATCTTGTGCCTTGGAATCAAAAGCACACCATTTTCTGTTTTGCATACCTTCTTCCAAGCCTTTATAAATGCCTGAAATTGGAATACATTTTTCAATATAAAGATTTAAAAAAATATTTATACGATCAGATAACTTGTATAGAAAATATTAATTGACTAACGTGATAAAAATAATAGTTAAACTTAGCAAAGTAGGTTAAGCTACACTAATAATATGTGATATTGTTACAATATCCATGTATATATCCTAAATCTTTTTAGTATCCTTTCAATATTATATTAGTTGTCTCATTTCTCTTTTATACATTTTTTAAGAAACTATGAATAAAATCATTTTTTTACTTTTCATTTACCCCTTTCCAATTAATTAATTGCACTTTATTTAAGAATAAGGCTATAATCTTATTTCAAGAACATTAAATACTAAAAGTATGTAAAATGGAATAAAAATAATTAATTTTATCTTAATTTTATAAAATGACAAGTACCTAATTTCTCTGTTCGTTTTTACTTGTTTATTTTGAACTTTGCGCTCTTCTTAAGAAAAAATGACTCATATTAATTGATATATAGTTTTAGATCTTAAAAAATGATTTGAGAAATAAGTAATTAATATTAAAGGTAAAATCAATTTTCTTTTGACCTTCCTCAATATATATATATATATATATATATATATATATATATTAAAAAAGATTAAGTAAAAATAAAAATCTATTTTTTGAAATATTGAATAAGTAAAAGTAAACGAAGGAAGTAAATTGGGACAAATAATAGTTATAATAGTCGACACAATTACTATGAGACAGAGGAGTTATTTCCTTTTTTCTTATAAATAATGCAATATGGAAAAAGTCTGCTATAATAGAAATGCATCTAATTTAATGTCACATCTTAACATGATAAATAAATTGGAACGGAGATGAAGTATTTATTACCTCTGTATCATCTGAGAGTCCATCACCTTTGGCTCCAAAAGATTGTATATCAATAATTATTTGTGTCTTTTTTTTCACATTACCATTTTTTGGTGCATTATGACCATGTTTTATTGGTTTTCCAATCTTCTTTTTACCATTACAAGAAGTGGACAACAATGAAGTGGCTAATAATACTATAAGGAGGATTCTAAGAAGCATTTTTTCTTAGAAATCAAATTGAAAAAAAAACTTGTACTACCTCAAATTGAAGTACATATCATCAATATATATAGAGAGAGGAATTAAGAATGGAAAAAAATTTGTTCTTAGAGAAAGTGTTAATTTTGAGAACAAAAAAAAGATGAAAGAAGTCAACAATTTCAAGATTCAGGTATATTTCAACTAGGAGGATATTTAAAAAGAGGACTTGTATTTTCTCACAATAATGGTTTCTTACTTTCCTTGTGCTTGTTATTAGTCATCACACAAGCATGAGGTAAGTGTATAAAAAACAGCTACTTTCCTAATAATAAACCTAATTTTTTTCAGAGTTCAAAATTTAGTGATCCAATTAATTTAGATTTGCAGTACTATAAAAAATTTCACTCAACTTTATTTCCAAGTCTTGAATATGGTCTAGGGACTCTAATCAAGAGGAGCGCAACTAGAAAGCATCTTCGATCTTAATTAAAAAATTATATTGTATACATATGATGTCATTATTTTTTTTCTCTCTATATAATAAATGTTAATTTTTTTTAGTTCTTCGTATTTATTTTTTATATATATTTTAAATCTCTTTAGTGAAAAATTTGAAACCTTCTCGGGTAGATTAGCTAAATCGACTAATAAAAATGTTTGGAAATAGTAGCTAAGCTTCTCCAACCAAATTTATAACCATAGTAAGAAAATTGTAGAAAATATAAAGAAATTAAAGGGCACTTTTTTTTTTTTTTTATAATATGTTTGGATTGAAAATTCATTTGACCGCCATTAAACGGGAAATCATTTTAATTATTTTTTTTTCTAAGATTTAAAGGCCAATTTACCGAAGTAAATATGTGAACGTGAAATGTAATAAATCCACGCAATTGGAAGTGTGGTTGTGCTTCTTCAAAGTTCATTTGACTATTTTTCAAATATATATTAAATTAAATTAATTAAATATTTAAAAAATATACAAAAATATTATACATTGCAATTTTTTTTAATCAATATATTAAAAAATATATCTTAAAATATTTATATATTTTTAATTCTTGAAAAATGAAATTGAATAAGTACTTTAGGAGGGATGAAATAGTAATTTTGATAAACACACTATCTAGTGGAGCATTTTTTTTTGTAGAAAATAATTATGTAACAGACCTATGAAACGTTGAATCGTGTTATATAGTTATAAGATTTGTAAACAAGTTAGGAAACCAAAGTCCATAGTCAATGTTTCCCAGAGAAAAAAAAACATCAACATCTTTTGCCAGAATTATAAACTAGTAAAAAAATGAGAATATTAAAATAACTTTTCCATTTTTTACTATTCTTATTTTACTTTTGGAAATATTCTTCTTCTTTTTTTTGTGTGGAAAAACGTGAGTTATACCAGCCCAAACAAATTGAAAGATGTTGTATTTGACCGATGAGAAAGTTCATTAATATTCAAACTAGGAAATATTATCTTCGTTTTATATTATATAGGTATCTTTTTATAAATATTTATCTCATATTATATGGACATTTACTAAGTTAGGATACAATTAATTATTTTTTTCTATTTTATCTTCACCATTAATTAGTGTATTAATTATTTTTTCTAATTTAATTTAATGTACATTGATATAAATGAAGGGTAAAATAGTAAAGTCTACCAGTGTATTAATAATTTCTTAATAACTGTGTAAAATAAAAAGTGTCTATATAATATATGACGGAGATAGTATATACCAACCCAAACTAATTAATTAAGTGGCTTACCACTTTGGATCATAAGAAATTAAGTATTGTTCCATTTTGTTTTGTAAAAGGAGTAGTCTGGTAAGGGGTGTTAGGGAAGTTAGCATTAATTTAGGTCTAAAATTGACTACTACTTTTGTGTGTGTGTGTGTGAAGGAAAGGAGTAAGTTTGAAGAAGATAGAAAATGGGAGACTTGTGTTTAAGTGTGATTTGGACAAAATTAAGTCTATTGTTCTAAGTGTGTTCGGAAAAAATGCATTTACTTATGGATTCTTAATAGTGCTGATAAAATGGGATCAACCTTCCACTTTCCAAGTAGGGATGATAATAGGCTGGGGCGGATTGAGCTCAATTCGTAAATGTTTTAAATCGTCCTGTTCTATCCTGTTTTGTATGATGATTTTTTTTTATTTTCAACCCGTCCCGTATAAACTCGTCCTGCTTAAATTTTTAAGGTCTTCTATTTTTTAATTGAATTTAATATGAAAAAATAAAAATTCAATTTTTTAAATAATTTTTCGCTAATTAACATCTCAACAACTAATTAATTATTTTTAGTTAACATTTCAACAACTGTTTCTCAATCGTTAATTAAAAGTCTCTAATTAACATTTCAACAACTAACAATTTACCGAACATATCCAGTTTAAATTTTAGAAAAGATAAAATTAAAGACGATGTTTAATATAAAAAGTTTATATTTTTGAGTTTTACTAATAAAAAAGATTTAATTTTCTTTGAACTCCTATTTAGTTCTTTAAACCCGCAATCTCCCCCACCCCCACCCCCACCCCGCATTAATTTTAAAAATAATTACTTCGAACCCACCCCCACCCCCCAACTATAAATATACCCCACCCCAGTGGTATCCCTACTTCCAAGTTCTAACGAGCCTCACACACAACAA
>JBCEWC010003758.1:0-29211 GCA_038996855.1 Solanum aculeatissimum
TCTAATATACATATATAATTTTTTAAAAAAACAATTATATAAAACTTCGGTTTTTCGGTGCACCGCGGTTTCGAGACCCTTACACCGAGAACCGAACCGAAAAAAAAAATCAAAATCAAACCAAAAAATCGAAAAACCGACACCAAAAAACCGAATTAGCTCGGTTCGGTTCAGTTTTCTGATTTTTTGGTTTTTTTGCCCACCCCTACCTTGAGCAGATTTTATGTCTAAGGGGTCGTTTGGTACAAAAATGAATAGCGCGGAGATTAGTAAGGTAAAGATTAATAATGCAGGGATTATTTTTTATCTAGTGTTTCTAATCTTGTGCCTGGTTTAAAACTCTACAAAAAACTTTTTTCCAATTATATCCTTGAATTATTATGAAATTTTCTATTTCATATGATTAGATCAATGTAGATTATTTTTTTGTGGCTTCTAACTTGTTAGGAGAACAATAGTTTTGTCATTATGTTTGCTATTTTCTTACTTGAATTATTTGAGAATAAATAATTATAATCTTAATAAATTCATCACTAATAAAATGTCAATTTTTAATTTAATAAAGATAGACTATCTATTATTAAAATAGAAAAGATGGTAAACAATTATAAAATAGACCATCTATATTTACACATAAAAATTTAGAAGTTGTAATTTTAATATAGTATTTATATCTTATAAGGTTACTCAACTAAATTAATTTTAAAAAAAAATTGACATGACAAAATATTTTTTGTCTATTATGTTAAATATGAAATCACAAATAAATAAACTTTAAAAATTTGACATGGTAAATTTATTTATTTTTATATTATAAAAATATGAACCCGCAAATAAATAAAATTTGTACTCAAATTTATTTAAATAAATTTACTAGTACAAAACTACAAATATAAAACATAAAATCAAGAAAAAAAGTGTAAAAGAATTTGAGGAATATTTTTGTCTTTATATATAATCCCATGATATTAAATCCAAGGTATTAGTTAATACCATGTATGCGATATTAATTAATACATGAATTAGTTATATATGGATCCAAATTTCTACCAAACATAGTATTAACTAATACCATAAATAATCCACAGATGATTTTCCTTAATCTCTCCTACCAAACAACTCCTAAGAGAATAGCAAAAGAATATACCTCTGTAATTTAAAGGGCAAAGGTATTTCTTTCAAGTTTAGTAATTAAACATCTATCTAAACAACATTGTTTCTGGAATTTTAAAGATTACTGCAACTAACATATATAGAAGACAACAGCCTAACCTTAAATATATACAACTCATGGGAGATAAAAGTGCAGATATTTGTCATACTTTTTTTTTAGTCCATTTTAAAAGAATATCTTTTTTTGGGATAATTTTTTAATTTTAACTTTTTCACATGTTAGCATGTTTAGAACCAAAAGATTAAAAGACATTCTGATACATTTTACGTATTTTGATTTAAGCTGCATGATCCAAAAGTATTATTCCCTCTGTCCCATTTTATGTGACACCTTTTGACTTGACACGATGTTTAAGAAAAAAAGGAAGACTTTTAAAACTTGTGGTCTAAAATCATTTTTAGATATTTGTGTAATTGAGAATCATTTCATTAAGGGTAATAAGGAAATTTTAAAGGTGAATTGGTTCCAATTTGAGTAAGGTGACATTATTTTTGGGACAGACCAAAAAGGAAAGGGTGCCATATAAAATGAAACGAATGGAGTACTATTAACTTTCTTAAACTCTGTGTCAAATAATTGTTAGTTCCTTAATCAAATATTAGAGTAGAAACAATAAAATATAAAAAAAAATTGAGTCCACAAAATTCACTGTGTGTCCTTAGGAAATTTAATTCCCACACTATAACCAAGATTATGGATTATTTTCTCTTAGGAGAAAATGGATAAATGTTAAAGAAGTAGCAGTACCTCAAACTTCAATAATACCGACGAACTCAAGAACAAGAACAAAATCACACAAAGACTCTTCTTAGTTTTTGAGAAAATGTATGCAAAATATGGAAGGAAAATTTGATCTCGAAAAATTAGAGGAAGCCTCTCTATTTATAGCCAGCAATGGATGCATACTCACCTATTCAGAACAGTATCATCTGTTCGAAACAAGCATGACATCTTTTGGGAAAGAAGAT
Organism: Solanum aculeatissimum; assembly: GCA_038996855.1. Taxonomy (NCBI): domain Eukaryota; kingdom Viridiplantae; phylum Streptophyta; class Magnoliopsida; order Solanales; family Solanaceae; genus Solanum; species Solanum aculeatissimum. The sequence goes on from JBCEWC010003758.1 coordinate 2,143, forward strand.
GTTTGTTCGAAAGGAGTAGGTCCTTCCCAAATATTTTTGCGCTAAATTTAAAATTCTGTTAAACTAATTTCGCAAATTAAATTAATTAACAAATAGTTTATAAATTAATTTAATTAATAAATAATTTACGAATTACTTAATTAATGATTCAATTAATTAACTCATCACTAATATAAGAAAAAGGAAATTTAATGAGGTTGATTAAATAAATTTTGTCTAAAAAATTTATCAATCAATCATATCATTTGCCGAAGTCGAGCCGAGCGAGCGACAATGACGAAGACGCGAGGGGGTCCCATCTACTTTACCCTTTAAGATCTAAAGAAAGTGTTTCCTAATATAACGACAAAACTTTTTCTCTATTCTACCAATGAGGGAGAAATAACTCTTTATTTTCTCTTTACTTTGTTCCCTCATAATTTTCAATTCTTATTTTCCAATTCACATTTTACTTAAATCCAATAATCCCTCGCATGAATGGGGAGTAACTATTATTTAAAAAAATATGCATAAAAAACTATGTGATCCGTAATGAAGAATTAATTGCATCTGGATAAGTGGGTTTTCCTTTGAACTTTTCATAGTGAACATATATCAGATATACTCGGTCAATCAGTAGATTTGATATCTTTGAACCATTGAGCTTTGGTGTATATCTAGACAATATAAGTCACACAATTAACCCTTTAATTATATTTGGGTATCATTGTTTTGTTTGTTTCAGCCATGAACACTTTCTGGTTTATAAGTGCGTAGCGAACTGGCCTTATCAGATTCTCCTTGATATCTTTGAACCATTGAGCTTTGGTGTATATCTAGACAATATAAGTCACACAATTAACCCTTTAATTATATTTGGGTATCATTGTTTTGTTTTTTTCAGCCATGAACATTTTCTGGTTCATAAGTGTGTAGCGAACTGGCCTTATCAGATTCTCCTTGAAGTGACTTACACTTCACACTTATATAGGTAATTTCTAAATGTGTAATCCCATAGATACACTATTTGATATACCCTATATCAAACTTAGAAACCATTAAAAGGTCTTATTATCTTATCCTTGTTACTGAACATTGTCTCATTATGAGAATGGATCATACAATAATTTTGACATCGTTGAACCATCATCAATGACTTTGTTTGATTTCCTTGAACGTAGATCTTGGGATCTCCAGTCTTCTAGGTAGAGTTATCGCCATGATGATTTTTTCTTGGCCATAGTCCTATTCTCTTTGATGATCTCTCAACTCCCTCTCTGATTAGGCCTTTTGTGAGTGGATCCGACACATTATCCTTTGACATTTCATAGTCAATTATCATAATTCCACTAGAAAATAGTTATTTAATGGAATTATGTCTTCGTCGTATATGATGAGACTTACCATTATACATAATGCTCTCAGTTCTTCTTATTGCGACTTGACTATCACAATGTATGCATATAGGAGCCACTGATTTAGGCCAAAATAGAATATCTAATAAGAAATTCAAGAGCCATTCAATTTCTTCACCGACCTTATCTAAGGCTATGAACTCAAAATCCATTGTAGAGCGAGCTATACATATTTATTTAGATAATTTTATTTGGATGATTTTCAAGATATTGTTCCTCCACCAAAAGTAAAAACGTATCCACTGATGAACTTAGTTTTAGTTGATCCATAATCTAGTTTGCATTATTATATCCTTCAACAACTGTTGAATATTTGTTGTAAGCAAAGCTAAGTTTTGAGGGTGTTCTAAATACCCCAAAACTCGTTTCATTGTCATACAATGATTTTCGTTGGGTTTACTTGTGTATTGAATCAATTTACTTAGAGCACAAGCTATATTTGGTCGCGTATAATTCATGATGTAAATCAAACTTTCAACACTTTGCATTAACCCAATTGAGATGACTTTCACTTTTATACTTAGAAAGATCTAGGTTCAAATCAATTGATTTTTTGCGCTTTTGTAGTTTAAGTACTTGAATTTTTCTAGTACCATTTGGATATAATGAGATTGAGACAATGCTAGACCTTAAGGAGTTTTGTGAATCTTAATTTCTAATATCAAGTCGACAACTCCTAGGTCTTTCATATCAAACTTATTAGAAGCATATGCTTGTAATATTTATGTTAGAAATGTTGTTACTCATTATTAACATACCATCCACATATAAACAAACAATAATAACTTTATTTGGAGTATTTTTAATGTAAACACATTTGTCACATTCATAATTTTGAAATTATTTGACAACATTGTATGGTTAAATCTAGCATGCTATTGTTTGGGTGCTTGTTTTAGTCCATACAATGACTTAATAAGTCTACACACCTTCTTTTCATTTTCAGAAACTATGAACCCTTCTATTTATTTCATATAGATTTCTTCCTTCAAATCTTTATTTAAGAAGATTATTTTGACATCCATTTGATGAATTTCTAGATCGTACACCATGTCTAATGCTATTAACACTCGAATTGATATAATTCTAGTTACCGGTGAATATATATCAAATTAGTCAATATCTTCACATTGTCTAAATTATTTAACAATTAGCCTCCCTTATATTATCAATAGCACCATCATCTTTCATTTTCCTTTTGAAAATCCATTTTGACCTTAAGGATTTATTTTTGAGAGGAAGATCAATCAATTCCTATGTATAATTGTTCATTATGAATCTATATTATGGAAGCTTGCCTCTGGAGTATTGTGTGATATGAAGATACCACTTAAACTTAAGGTAAATTCTACAAAATAGTGGTTAGACCATCTTTGCTATAAGGGGTGGAGTGTTGACCAATAAAAAATTCACATGTTTAGAAGATACAGGTCGCGAAGATGAGGATGTTGAGATGGATGTGTGTACATACCAAGAGTGATAATATTAGGAATGAGATCATTAGGGAGAAATTAGAGGTGGCCCCTCTGACTAGCAAGATGAGGGAAGCGAGACTGTAATGGTTTGGTCATATGTAGAGAAGAAGCACCGATGCTCCTGTTAGGAGGTGCGAGAGGTTGGATTTAGTGGCTACACGGGGGAGTATAGATATACCGAAGAAGTATTGGGGGGAGGTGATCAAACAAGATATGGCGGCACTCACCGAGGACATGACCTTAGATAGAAAGGAATGAAAGTCGCGTATTAGAGTACCAAACTAATACGCTAGTAGGTATAAATTGATGTCTGGTCTTGGAATATAGTAGGGTAGTAGAATTAGTCATATCTTTATATCCTATGGTGTCATTATCTATCTTATATTTATTAATTTTATTGTATTGACATTCTATCATTTGCTTGCGTTATTAGTCGTTTCTCCTTATTTTTCTTTCCCTTTTTCTGTATCTAATTTATTCTGCTTATGAGTTTTTTTAGACGAGGGTTTCCCAGAAACAACCTCTCAACCTCTATAAGGTAGTGGTAAGGTTTGCATACATTTTTATCCTCCTCAAACCCCACTTGTGGGATTCCACTGGGTATGTTATTGTTATGAATTCTATCTTACTATTGATTATCTCTTTTCAATATTGTACTTCTGAAGAAGTCATAGCCTCTTTAAATGTTTGAGGCTCATTTTTAATAAAATATTATAGATTCTGGTCCAAAGAAAGTAGAGGTCCTTTGATGTTTGCTATATCTTAGATTTTCCTCATTATGATCACTTTTCTTTGTTTCTTCTTGAAATCATTTAGTTCCTTCATTAGATGATTTATATTCTCTCTTATACAGGTATATGGTTTCAAGAATTCAACATTATCTGATTCAATTATCGTATGGATATGAATATCAGGATTTTCTGATCTATGAACCAAAAATCGATATGCTTTACTATTCACAACATATCCTATGAACACACAATCAATCATCTTTGGTCCTATTTTTGTCCTTTTAGGTTTAGAAATTTAAACATTAGCCAAACACTCTCACACTTTCAAGTATTCAAGGCTAAACTTTTTCCTTTTCACTTTTCATATGGAATAAATTATGTTTTACTATAGACAACTCGATTGAGTATTTGACTAGTCGTAAGGATAGGTTTTCTCCACAAGTTCTGGGGTAAACCATAACTAATCAACATGACATTCATCATCTCCTTAAGATTTCTATTTTTTGTCTTTCTCCAATTCCATTTGATTATGGCGAATAAGAGGCTATTGTTTGACGAATAATGCCATATTTCAAACATATTTCCTCAAAAGGAGATTCATATTCGTCCCCTCTATTACGCCTTATCATTTTGCTCTTTTTGTTCAACTTCACTTTTATACTATTTGAATATTTTAGGTACCTTATATTTACTACTAAGTAAATAAACATAGCAGTATCTCATACAGTCATTCATAAAGGTTACGAAGTACTTCTTTCCACTATGAGATGGTATTGATTTCATGTCACAAATATTTGTCTGAATTAAGTCCAAGGAATTTGAATTCCTTTCAACTGACTTATAGGGATGTTTAACATACTTAAATCCAATACAGACTTGACACTTTGACTGTATGTTTTCAAACTTTGACAATAGATTCAAATTACTTATTTTCTGCAAGGTTTTATAATTGACATATCCTAAATATGAATGCTATGGATCATTTGATTCAAACAAGGAAAAAGACGCCTGAACTTTATTAATTTTAACAACTATTACATTCCATTTGAAAAGACCTCAATAAGGTAGTCTTTTTCTACATAAATCTCATTCTTGCTAATTATAACTTTGTCTGAGATAAGAATACATTTAAATCCATTCTTGATTAAGAGACCAACAAAAATAAAGTTCTTCCTCGTTTTCAAAACATGACAAACTTTGTTTAGAGTTATCACCTTGCTAGATGTCATCTTTAAACATACTTTTTCATAGCCTCAAACTTTTGTTATGGTAGAATTTTTCATGTAAATGGTCTCATCAGGTGTAGTGGAGGCATATGTTGCAAAGGCTTCGTTAATCACACAAATATGTGAAGTGGCTACAGAATCAAGCCACTACTCCTTGAGATTTCCTACTAAGTTGAATTGATCCAACATGACAAATAGGTTCTCTACTTCTTCATTCTTTTCCACCATATTTGCTTGATTATTCTTCTTTTGCTTCTTTGAAGTGCAATAATCAACAACTTTATGTCCAACCTTTTCATAGTTGTGATAATTACCTTTAATTTGTTTTAGGTGAGTATTCTTTTGGTCCAAATGACTTCTTTCTCTCTTTGACATTGACTCTTCTTCAACAATATTCGCCAATGCTATTGTTGAATTTGTTTGTGACCTCTTTTCTACCGCCTTGTTGTCATCTTCAATTCTCAATCTTACGATGAGATCTTCAACAGTCATCTCCTTGCATTTATTCTTTAAGTAGGTTTTGAAGTCCTTCCAAAGCGAGGGTAACTTCTTAATTATAGCAACTACTTGAAAATCATCATTCACAACCAATCCTACATTAAAGATTATGTGAGTATTAAGAACAAACTTAATATGTTCAAATCATGTGTTATATAGAATTATACCTTTGGTAAGGAGATCATGGATTATAAACTGCAACTCTTGAACTTGGATAACAATAGCTTTACTGTCTGCCATCTTATAGTCAAGGAACTTTTCCACAATGAATTCTTTTATTTTGGTATCTTTAATATAATTACCCTTAAGTTAGGAGACTAAAAAGTACAAAATAATTGGACTGAAAATGATCAGGGACAGTCCACAACGACAAGTTCATAACCCGTGGTTTAGACCATGAGTTGTAGATCAGGCTCGTGGATGGGTGCCCCAGGAATTTAGAAAATTTCTAAGTGTAAAATGATTCACGAAGTGATTAACGACTCATAGAACTATTCATGACTTGTAGAAGGGGTCATAGATGAGTGTACCAAACATGAAGGAAATTTAAAATTCTTGGAAGGAAGACCACAATTAATTTGACAGATTGTATTCCTATGCACAATCCTTAGATAGACTTTGTAGATAAAGTCCAAAAAAGTAAGGATCTTGCTAATTGTGGAAGGATTCCACGAGGCCATCCATGACCCATAGATTTAAGGACGACCTATGGATAGAGGTTTAGTGGTTAGGGTTTGGTAACCAATTTCTGAAGATTGGAAAAGGAGAATGGGATGATGTGAACCACGACTTGTGGTTCCATACATGGTCTGTAATAGGGGTCTCATGAATTATCACAACCCGATAATCGGGCCTACATGTGACATGGCGAAGGAGAACTCAAGAGTCCTCGATCAAGCCATCCAAGCATTATTGCACACATCATTGGTTCGGAAGTGCATAATACAATAAATAACACATAAGTCTAAGAGATTCCGGGGCTTTGGACTCAAGCTATGGGGATGTTGCTGGGAATGGGATAGGCATGAATCACATAGAACATAACAATTACGTTCTAAGGGGGCGGGTAAGTATGACTCAAACTATGGGGGCAAGAAAGGGTTAGGGACTTTCCACATAAGCACATTCCCATCCAACAACTCATAATAGCATAAGCGGAAGCATAATCAAACATAAGAAATCATAGCAAAACATAGATAATCATAACATCTCAACAAGTACAAAGTACGGCGTACAATAAAATTTGATTCCAACAATGCCTCTACATAGAATAAGACGGGGCCTCGATATAATTAGGGCTCACCCTCAAGTCACAAGATAAATAAAATGAAATAAAACATAAGATAGAGGAAGGTGGGTATTGCCCTTGGAGTTAGGGCTCACCAATAGCAACAAGTCAACGATCTCAACTAAACGTCCAACGGTGGATGAATGTCGTCTCCGGTCCCTACATAGTTAGATCATGTAGACAAAGAGTATGGGTTAGCACATATAAGGAACTAAGTATGTGGGCATGCCATGCCCATGAACATGAACCTACTAAGTAAGCTAGATGACGAGGGCACATATACGTATAAAAAGAATATATATAAGCAAAGGGAGAATATCGTAACAATATGCCTTGAATACCATGATGCATGAATGTAAACCTACATATCAAAATGGGGATATGACCTCAACCAACAACAAGAGATACCAAACGAGCTACTACTTAGAATTGGGCTACTTTCCAGGTAGATCCCAAGTCAACCCTACAAAGAGGATACATAACAAGTCAATCCCACCTTGGGAGATATCCCATGTTGGCACATGGTTTGACGGAAAAGAGTATGGACCCTTGGAGATAGTCCGCCCCGACTCCAATCCCTCGGTACTAAGTCTCATCCCATGGGAATACACATACATATACAAGCTTTCAAAATGGAGATTTCAACACTTCAAGTCAAAGAAATGCAAAGTTGGCCACAAAGCCCAAAATTATGTATCAAGTCTTTCCATAATTAGGCTAAAAAGCCAAACAAGAGTTTCAAGAATCATATCCATAGACCAATATATAGGATTAGCTCATTCTAACATAACAATATCGTGTAAAAAACCCAAGATGCTCATAGAGCCATATTGAGATAAGATGTGATCACATTCTAGTCAATTTCCATGTCTTATCACAATCAAGTCATATCATATCAAGAGGGTCAAGCCCTTAACAAGAGTTTCATCAATCAAACCCTTCATGCTCATGAATGCAATGCATGGATAATCATTGAATAGCATGGGTAATTGATATCAATATTTAAATCGTCATAATAAAATAGATTCGTACTTAAAACATAATGAAACCAACAATTAGATGCATAATTCATACTCCCCATGCTTGAATTGAAGAACAAAGGGACATGCATTTTTGAATCTTCATAAAATAAATGGAATTCAATAATTAGGGGATTAATTCATCTTAAAATCAACATTAAAGTATAACCCACAACTCAATTGAATTAAATCATTCATATAATAAAAGACCCAATTTCAAAGAGAGAAAAATTCATCAAAATTGAATAAGAAAGGTTTTGGGTCTTCATGGTTGAAAGGAGAACCATGCATCAATCCCACATACCTTGATTAATCAAGAAGAACAAGAAAAATCTGAAGAAGAATTGAGCTTTCCTTGATTTCCAAGCCTAGCCTTCATTAGAGCCTTGAGAGCAATTTGAGAGAAATTGAGAGGATTTCATTTGAATAAAGATGAATAGGGCTAAATCAGGGGTTTAGGAGAGTTTTAAAATGCTAAAACAACCTTAGGATTGGTTAAAAATTACAATTAAACCATTAATGAAATGAGGAAGAAAACTGGAAATTGTCACTGACGAAGTGTACTACACGGACATTGTAGTGACTCACGGTCCGTGAGCCTTGGCGTGAGGCATCACTTGACGACAAGCATTTATTTGACAACGGATAGGAAAATTTGAAATGTCACCCATACGGTCACTACACGGACCGTGAGAGGCCACACAATCCGTGAGCCCCTTCTGTGAAACCACACTTGGAACAACTTTGCCCATGAAGATTCCATACTTATCCAAATTCTCCTCACGCAACCACACGGCCTGGCGCACAAGCTGTTAGGATTCACATGGATCGTAAAATGGTCTGTGGAGCCTCTCTTGGCTTAGAGCCTTGGTTGCTCATTGGAATTCACACGGACTAGGCTCACGAGCGGTGAGGCTCCACATGGACCGTGAGGTGATCCGTGGAGCCTTACTTGACTCGGAGTCTTGGCCCAGAGTCTTGACTGCTCACTGGAACTCACAAAGAATAGTCCACAGGTCTTGAGCCTCCACACATCCCGTGAACCCCACCGAGAGGCAATGCCTTAGCCAACAATCCTCTTCCCTTTTCTAGAATGCTCCCCGTGCCTAGGCAGTTCCACCGTAATGGCCATAACTTTCACATCCATATTTTGAATTGAGTGAAACCAAGTGTGTTGGGAAGATAACTCAAAGAACTTTAATTTGATTAGTTATGGTCCACACAGTTCATCCCGTACCAAGAGATATGGCCTTTTAAAGTCTACACTTCCACAAGACATTGAGCAAAACTTAACCAATGCGATTTCTTCCAAGACGATCATGCAAGAGAGACTCGTGAAACTCAAAAGCTAATCAAGATAGAATAAAATCAATCCTCAAGCAACATCACAAGGTTTGTAAATTTTTGAGTTGTTATATCATCTCCCCCTTGGGAACATTCGTCCTCGAATAGGCTAGAACAAGGCTCGAAGGACTCGATTTAAAAAAAAATGTTTCAACATAAACACAATGCATCGTTCATCATTTCAAAAGTCATTTAAAACTCATGTTAAACCATTATTCAAATCATTTTGTGCACATGTATGTATGTAATTCCATGAAACTCAAGAAAACAAAGAATTAGGACCATTTGGAACGAGAGATAGAACCTAGTACCTTAGGCTTGAGTAGATTGGAAAAGATAGGGATATCGCTTCATCATGTCCGACTCCGCATCCCATGTAGCACCCTCTATATGTTGATTTCTCCAAAGTACTTTAACTGAAGCTACTTATTTGTTGTGAAGCCATTTTACTTGTCTATCCAAGATTTCAACCAGTACCTCTTCAAAAGTCAAGTTCTCCTCAATCGCAACATCCTTCAAAGGCACAATTGCCTTAGGGTCATCAACCAACTTCCTCAACATCGAAATATGGAACACCAGATGAATAAAACTCATATCCAAAGGAAATTCTAATCTATAGGCCATATTGCCAACCCGTTCAATGATCTCATACGGTCCGACATACCGAGGGCATAACTTGCCCTTTTTACCAAAAAACATAATGCCCTTCATAGGTGACACCTTCACATAAACCCAGTCACCCACATAAAATTTGAGGTCTCTTTTCCTAGCATCCGAGTAAGACCTTTGGCGACTTTGAGCCATTTTCAACCTCTCCCTAATCAATTTCACCTTTTCTATGGCTTCCACAACCAAGTCCAGGCCTAATAATGCCATTTCACCCAACTCAAACCATCACTGGGGACCTCCACCTCCTACCATATAAAGCCTCAAATAGAGCCATACCAATGCTAGCATGGTAACTATTGTTATAGGCAAATTCGATAAGTGGTAGATGATCATCCTAATTTTCTTTGAACTCCAATACACAATCCCTTAACATGTCCTCCAAAGTTTGAATTGTCCTCTCGACTTGCCTATCAGTTTGGGGATGAAAATTGGTGCTTAATTTGATCTTAGTGTCAAGTCCCCTTTGAAATGATCTCTAAAAGTGAGAAGTAAATTGGGTACCACGATCTGATATGATAGACCTCGGTATACCATGCAATCTCACCAACTTACAAATATATAATTTAGCATAATCCACGGGACTATAAGTAGTCGACCAGTAAGAAGTGAGCCGACTTGGTCATTCAATCCACAACAACCCAAATAGAATCAAACTATTTACGAGTACGGGCTAAACCCAACTACGAAGTCCATATTCACATCTTCCCACTTCCAAGCAGGAATCTCAATATCTTAGGTCAAACCACTGGGCCTTTGGTGTTCGTTCTTCATTTGTTGGCAATTCAGACATTCCAATACAAACTTGGCTATATCCTTCTTCATGCCATGCCACCAATACATTTCTCGTAGGTCCCGATGCATCTTAGTAGATCCCGGGTGAATAGAATATTGAGAATTATGAGCTTCACTCATAATAGCCATCGATATTTAGGACACAACCGATCTTGATGTCGTAGCACACCATCTCCCCCTTGGGAGAAAACCTTCACCTATTTTTCGGCAACCAATTTCTTTAACTCTACCAAGGAAGGATTCAAATCCTATTTTGCTTTCATATCAACAATCACAGAAGACTCAGACCCATTTTGAACAAGAAGGCCACCATCATTTGAGTCGGCCAATCTATCACCCAATCTAGCCAAACGGTGCACATCCCTTACCAATTCCTTTTTCCTCTCATCAAAATGTGACACACTACCCATGGATAGCCTACTAAGGGCATCCACTATCACATTCGCCTTGCCCGGATGATATAGAACGCTCATATCATAGACTTTGAGTAGTTCCAACCTTCTCTTTTGCCTCAAGTTATGATCCCTTTGAATGAACACATGTTGCAAACTCTTATGATCGGTGAAAACATCAACATGAACTTCATACAAGTAATGTTTCCAAATCTTTAAAGCGAATACCACCGCAGCCAACTCAAGATCATAGGTCGGATAATTTTGTTCATGAACTTTTAATTGCCTAGACGCGTAGGCTATCACCTTACCATGTTGCATGAGTACACATCCCAACCCAATCCGTGAAGCATCACAATACACCACAAACCCATCTAATCTATTCAGCAAGGTTTTGATAGGAGCCGAAGTAAGCTGGTCCTTCAAAGTCTGAAAACTCTTCTCACACTCATTAGACCATACAAACTTAGCTTTGTTTCGAGTTAACTTAGTCAACAGGGACACAATAGAAGAGAATCCTTCAACAAACCTCCGATAATAACCAGCCAACCCAAGGAAACTTCGGTTATCAGAAGGGGTCAACAGTCTAGGCCAATTCTTTACGGCTTCAGTCTTTTTGGGATCAACCTTAATCCCATCACCAGACACCACATTACCAAGGAAAGCAACTTCCCCCAACCAAAACTCACATTTACTAAAATTGGCAAATAATTTCTTCTCCCTTAAGGTTTGAAGCACTAACCTTAAGTGATCCATGTGTTCCTGTTCATTTCGGGAGTAGATCAGAATATTATCAATGAAGACAACCAAGGAACTGTCAAGGAATGACTTGAATACCCAATTCATAAGATTCATAAATACTACCGAGGCATTGGTCAAACCAAACGACATCACCACAAATTTGCAATGCCCGTATCGAGTATGAAAAGCTATTTTTGGGATATCACACTCCCTCACCTTCATCTGGTGGTAACCCGAACGAAGATCTATCTTAGAGAAGTGAGTGGCTCCTTGAAGCTGGTCAAACAAATAATCTAATCTGGGCAACGGGTATTTATTCTTGATAGTCACCTTATTCAACTGCCGATAATCAATACGTATTCAGAGTGACCTATCCTTCTTTCTCACAAACAACACCGGAGCACCCCAAAGTGAAATACTTGGCCAGATAAAACCTTTCTCCAATAAGTCCTTCGACTGATCCTTCAACTCCTTTAGTTCAGCAGGAGCCATACGGTAAGGAGGAATGGAAATAGGTTGGGTATCTGGAAGGAGATCTATGAAAAAATCAACCTCTCTTTTAGAAGAATGTCAGGAAAATATTCAGGAAATACATCGAGAAACTCATTAACTACCGGAACTGACTCAAGAGTAGGAGACTCAGTTTCCCCATCTCTAAATCTCACAATATGATAAATGCACCCCTTACAAATCATCTTTCGGGCTTTGAGGTAGGAAATAAACCGACCCCTAACCATGGAATCACTACCCATCCACTCTAAAACAAGTTCATTAGGAACCTGAAATCTGACTTGCCTAGTCCTACAATCGATCGAGGCATATGATGCATGTAACCAATCCATCCCAAGAATAACATTGAAATCATACATCTCAAGCTCTACAAGATTACCGGAAAAAACCTTATACAAGACTGAAACAGGACAACCCCGATACACTTTTCGTGCAGTAATAGACTCACCCACGGGAGTATAAACTGAATAAGATTCCCTCAAAGTTTCTGGACTCAACACCAATTTAACAGCCAACAGAGGAGTCACAAAAGATAAATTTACACCTGGATCAAGCAAAGCGTAAGCATCAAAATCAATGACTTTTAACATACCATTCACAACATCTGGAGCTTCATCCACCTCTTGCCGGGCATGAAGAACATATAACCTATTATTCTTGGGAGCACCACCAACTTGAGCCTTTGGCTGCCCTTGACCACCTGTAGCCACTTGATCCTTCTTTGTGTTCTTTGGGCAATCAACAACTTTGTGGTTCATACTTCTACACCCAAAACAAGCACCCAAAATCTTCCTACATTCACCCAAATGACTTCCCCTACACTAGCCACAACGGGGAGCTCGTGGTCCGCCTCCAATTGGTGCATTAGGAGTAAGCACCCTAGAGTTGGCAAACTTTATGTTCGAACCCTAGACTTGTTGGAATCGACCATTTCCACCACCACTCCTAGAATTGGAGAATCCACCATCGAATCGGGCCCTCTTGGAGTCATTCACCCTGCTCTCCCTCAATATGTTTAGCATAAGTCATAAGCCTGGAGATATCCATTTCTCAAATAAGGATAATGGTGCGACACTCCTTCACCACCAAATCAGATACCCCAGAAATAAACTTGTGCATCCTTGCACGGGGATCCACCACTAGTGTAGGAGAATACTTTGAGAGCTTGGTGAACTTAGGGGAATAGTCCCCCACGGACATGCTACCTTGCCTGAGGTTTGTTAATTCAGTCATCTTGGCCTCCCGAAGTTCAAGAGGGAAGAAATGGTCCAAAAAAGCAAACTTGAACTCTTCCCAACCGACCTTAACATCCGCAATCCTCTCTACCAACCATTGATTGTACCATACCTGGGCTACATCCTTCAACTGATAAGCAACCAATTAAGCCTTCTCTTCGGAGCTGACACCCATAACAGTCAACACCTTAGTGAGCTCATCAATAAACTCTTGGGCATGTTTATCAGTCTTCGAACCAAAAAACTCCAGAGGATTCATCTGGGTGAAATATGTCACCCTAGAAGCCAAAGTGCCACCATTTGTGGGATTGGTTGGCCGGGCCTGACTAGTCATTACCTGGGCCAACATAGAAACCACATTCCGACACTCAACATGAGTCACTTGTTCCTCACCAACTAAGGCCTGTCTGGGGAGGGAAGCTCTTTGGGGAGGCATCTTCTGAAAGAGTGACAAGAATACCAATATTTCAGGAAACCTTACAAAATAGTTCACAGCATGACATAAGGAACAATGAAGTGAGACAATTCCTAAAACATCGTCATAGCCTCTCATTCATAGGTATGACGCGCATCACATCCATGAATAAGACTCTAATTGAAGTGGCATGTTAGACACCGAGGATCATTTACAAACCTAGGGCTTTGATACCATCTTTGTCACGACCCGATAATAGGGCCTAGATGTGACATGACGAAGGAGAACTCAAGAGTCCTCAATCAAGCCATCTAAGCATTATTGCACACATCATTAGTTCGAACGCGCGTAATATAATAAACAACACATAAGTCTAAGGGATTCCAAGGTTTTGGACTCAAGCTATGAGGGTGCTGCCGTGAATGAGATAGACATGAATCACACAGCACATAGCAATTGCATTCTAAGGGGGCAGGTAAGTATGACTCAAGAAGTTATGGGGGAAAGAAGGGGTTAGGGACTTTCCACATAAGCACATTCCCATCCAACAACTCATAATAGCACAAGCGGAAGCATAATCAAACATAAGTAATTATAGCAAAGCATAGATAATCATAACATCTCAACAAGTACAAAGTATGGCGTACAATAGAATTCAATATGTCCAACAATTTATCTACATAGAATAAGACGGGGCCTCAACATTATTCGGGCTCACCCTTAAGTCACAAGATAGATAAAATGAAATGAAACATAAGATAGAGAAAGGTAGGTATTGCCCTTGGAGTATAGGGCTCACCACTAGCAACAAGTCAATGATCTCAACTAAGCGTCCAACGGTGGATGAATATCATCTCCGGTCCCTACATGGTTAGATCATATAGATAAAGAGTATGGGTTAGCACATATAATGCACTAAGTATGCGGGCATACTATGACCATGAACATGAACCTACTAAGCAAGCTAGATAATGAGGGCACATATACAAATAAAATGAATATATATAAGCAAGGGGAGAATATCGTAACAATATGCCATGAATGCAAACCTACATATCATATTGGGGATGTGACCTCAACTGACAACAAGAGAGACCAAGCGAGATACTACTTGGAATTGGACTACTTGCGTGGTAGATACCAAGTCAACCCTACAAAGAGGATACATAACAAGTCAATCCCACCTTGGGAGATATCCCATGTTGGCACACAGTTTGAAGAAATGAAGTATGGACCCTTGGAGATAGTCCACCCCGACTCCAATCCCTCGGTACTAAGTCTCATCCCACGGGAATACACATACATATACAAGCTTTAAAAATGAAGATTTCGATACTTCAAGTCAAAGCAATGCAAAGTTGGCCACAAAGTCCAAATCATATGTCAAGTCTTTCCATAATTAGGCTAAAAGTCCAAACAAGAGTTTCAAGAATCATATCCATAGACCAATACATAAGAGTAGCTCATTATAACATAACAATATGGTGTAAAACACCCAAGATGCTCATAGAGCCATATCGAGACAAGATGTGATCACATTCTAGTCAATTTCCATGTCTTATCAAAATCAAATGATATCATATCAAGAGGGTCAAGACTTTAACAAGAGTTTCATCAATCAAACCCTTCATGATTATGAATGCAATGCATGGATAATCATTGAATAGAATGGGTAATTTATATCAATATTTGAATAATCATAATAAAATAGATTCGTACTTTAAACATAATGAAATCAACAATTAAAAGCATAATTCATACTCCCCATGCTTGAATTGAAGAACAAAGGGACATGCACTTTTGAATCTTCATAAAATAAATGAAATTCAACAATTAGGGGTTTAATTTATCTTAAAGTCAACATTAAAGTACAACTCACAACTCAATTGAATTAAATCATTCATAAATTAAAAGACCCAATTTCAAAGAGAGAAAAATTCGTCAAAATTGAAGAAGAAAGGTTTTCGGTCTTCATGGTTGAAAGGAGAACCGTGAATCAATCCCACATACCTTGATTAATCAAGAAGAAAAAGAAGAATTTGAAGAAGAATTGAGCTTTCCTTGATTTCTAAGCCTAGCCTTCAATAGCGCCTTGGGAGCAATTTGAGAGAAATTGAGAGGATTTCATTTGAATAAAGATGAATAAGGCTAAATCAGGGGTTTAGGAGAGTTTTAAAATGCTAAAATGACCTAAGGATTAGTTAAAAATTACAATTAAACCATTAATAAAATGAGGAAGAAAACTGAAAACTATCACTGACGGAGTTTACTACACAGACCGTGTAGTGACTCATGGTGCGTGAGCCTTGCCGTGAGGCATCACTTGACGTTGAGAATTTATCTGACAATGGATAGGAAAATTTGAAATGTCACTCGTACGGTCACTACACGGACCATGAGAGGCCACACGGTCTATGTGCCCCTTCTATGAAACCACACTTGGAACACCTTTGCACATGAAGATTTCATACTTAGCCAAATTTCTCCTCACGCAACTACACGGCCAGGAACACGATCCATGAGGCTTCACACGGACTATAAGATGGTCCGTGGATCCTCCCTTGGCTCAGAGCCTTGGTTTCTCACTTGAATTCACACGGACCAAGCTCACAAGCTGTGAGGCTCTACATGGACCGTGAGGTGATCCGTGGAGCCTTACTTGGCTCAGAGTCTTGGCCCAGAGTCTTGACTGCTCACTGGAACTCACACGGACCATTCCACGAGTCCTGAGTCTCCACACAGATCGTGAACCCCACCGTGAGGCAGTGCCTTAGCCAACAATCCTCTCCCCTTTTCTATAATGTTTTTCGTGCATAGGCTATCCCACCGTAAAAGCCATAACTTTCACATCCAAACTTTGAATTGAGTGAAACCAAGTGCATTGGAAATATAACTCAAAGAGCTTCAATGTGATAGGTCATAGACCATACAGTTTATCCCATACCAAGTGATATGGCTTTTTAAATCCAGCACTTCCACAAGACATCGAGCAAAACTTAACCAATGCGATTTCTTCTAAGACGGTTGTGCAGGAGAGACTCGGAAAACTCAAAAGCTAATCAAGATAGACTCAAATCAGTCCTCAAGCAACATCACGAGGTTTGGAAATTTCTGGGTTGTTACATGGATAGTGTTCGAAAGTTTTAAGAAGGGAAATTGTTTCCTTTTCTCCAATCCTAAGCCTAAACCATATCTTTTTTGGGACTCCTAGGGCCCCTAATCAGACCATAAAGTCCTAGATTCCCATTCTTATTCCTCATTCTTCTACTTTCAAAATACCTACGATATTCTTCCTCTTTAAGAACAAACTAAGGAGGCTAGAATTTCAAGCGGTTTCTTCCATAACAGTAAATTCCTTCTTCATAGGCTTACCCAAGGTATGTGAATTGATTTGTGGATCTCCTTTCACCCACAAAGTTCTACATAAATATTTTTACCTTTTCTTTAAGTTTCTTAACATTACCATACATGCTAATGATGATTTCATGATATTTTATGTCATTACATGTTTCCAATGTTACCATATGATGTTACACTAAGTATTTTCATGTGTTTTAAGTTGATAGTGATGACCCCAATGATGTGATTTTGAATGATGAAGTGTGGGCATTGAGGTGGGGTTCGGTAAGAGAACCCTAGAAGCAATCCTTTGCCCCATTAACTATGTACCACCATAGGAGCCCTTGTTGGCTAGTCTAGTGGATCTACATAGACCATTTATGTTACATGATGATGCATGCGAAGTGACAGAGTTTCACCCAACAAGTGGTCTCCTCGTGCTAACGTAAGGGACTATGTTAGATTTCATGTAGTAGTTCGCATGGTATTATATGTCGATTATGGTTCACTCCCACAAGGTCTATGATCTACGACATGGTTCCATCACATGTGTTCCATTTATGGATGAATTTTACTCATATTGAATGAAATTTCTTGTGCTTGATTAATCTCATGATAGTGTTACCTTTATCATCCTATGCATATAAGTCTTTACTTGTAATGCTGACATTACAATTTCATATTTACATTTGCATCTCACATACTTAGTACATTTCGAAAGTACTAATGCATATTTTGCCTACATGATTTAACCATATAGGGACAAGTTCTCTTCCCCCAGCTCATGGCTAGTTCTCCGACATTCAAGACTAGTTTTATTATAGTGAGCCCTTAGTTCGAGACGGTACTATTTTCCTTCTTTCTATGTATTTTGAGATTGATGTATATGTTGGACTTTATAGCCTTTTACATTCTATGTGTTTAATGTTTGGAGTCTTTCTATTTGATGGAAACCGACCGATACCGGTTCCATCCATCCATGGTCTAGTTAGTATGTTTTTTGATAATATGTATGCTTTTAATGTTGCTTCATTGTCAAATATTGTTCCACAGACCCTACCGTATTTACTTCCATAAATTTTATGAGTTTTATCCCTATGAATGCTTGATATATTAAGATGGCTTGGGTGAGGTGCCTATGTGTGTCTCATTCATCGTATGATGACTAGGCCCTAGGTCGGGTCGTTACAAACTTAGTATCAGAGCTCAAGGTTTTAAAATGTCCCTCGAATGTCTAAACATACCACATCGAGAAGAGTCTCAATCAAGGTTATGAAGCACACCACTATCTTTAATAAGAGGCTATGAGGCAATCAGGAAAGTCTTTCCTTCTTTTTCATTTATGTCGTGCCTTTAGAGTTGCCTAAGTTTCTCCTATAACTAACAATGATCTCTTTGATATTTCTAGATCATTCCTCCAAGAAGAGCTCTACAACTAAGGAACACACTCGAGCAATAAGTCCCTCTACTATAACAAGATGATGGAGTATCTTACGCAGCGTTTAGAGTCACATTTACCATACTAGCCCAAGCATGAGATAATCAAGACAAGGTGGAAGTAGATGGGGACTAACCCCTTTCTAGAGGAGATTTCCATTCCTTCTCAAGTGCCTATTCTGGCTATACGGGTTAGAGATTTTATGAGGATGAGCCTTATGGAGTTCCATGGTTCTAAGACAGAGGAGGATCCCATTGACTTTGTTTATGAGGCTTACCAAATTGTTTCCATAATGGGAGTTCCCTCAGATGAGAAGACCGAGTTGGTGGCCTACCAACTAAAGGGAGTACCCAAGATATGGTATGAACAGTAAGTGGAGGAGAGGGGCCAAGGCGTGAGTCCAATTGAGTGGAAAAAGTTCACGGGTGCATTCTCAGATCGGTTCTTTCTGGTAGAGCTGAGGGAGTCCAAGATACAAGAGTTCATCAACCTCAAGTAAGGGCACATGAGTGTGATGGAGTTTTCCCTCAAGTTCAACAAACTCTCCAAATATGCCGCTTTGATGGTAGCAGATCCAAGAGCCCGTCTGAGAAAATTCATCTCTGGTGTGTTGGACTTGGTGTCAAAGAAGTGTAAAATGGCTATGCTTGTAAAGGAGATGGACATCTCCCAGTTGATGACCTATGCTAAGAAAATTAAGGAGGATAAGTTGAGAGAAAGACCTAGGGAGTCCAAAAGGACTCAGGTTGATGGTGGGGGATATTCTCACCAAAGGAGTGGAGGTCACAAGTTCAAAAGTATCCAAAAGCAAGGTAGACAAGGGTCTACCAAAACTCCTTATCCCCGTTCTGCTAAACACAAGAGGGTAGCTCCAAAGCGTCGAACCCCAAATTGCCCTAAGTGTGGAAGACTCTACAAGGGAGAGCGTTGGCTGATTTGAATGCATGTTTCAAGTGCAGAAAGTTCAGAAATCATCCAACAGATTATAAAAGTGGAGGTGTGAGGCCTCATGGACAAGGTGGTCAAGTTTAAGGCCTCCAAGGACCAACCATTTCTACGCTCTTCATGGCTGATAAGAAGTTGAAGAGTCCCGAGATGTTGTCATTGGTATAGTGAAAGTTTACAATTTTGATGCATATGCGTTATTAGATTCGGGGAGATAATTTGTCAATTTTAACTCCTTTTCTTGAAAATAGATTCCATGCATATCCCAAAGTCCTTCATGAGCCTTAAAAAGTAAGTACTCCCATAGGAGAGTCCATTGTTACACGAAGAGTCTATAGAGATTGCCCCATTTCCATCTTGCATAAAGTTGTCTCTTGTGACTTAGTAGAACTCTCCATGGTTTATTTTGATGTTATTCTTGGAATGGATTAGTTACATGCCTCATATGCCTCCATCGATTGTAGGACTCTAAGAGTCAAGTTCCAATTCCCAAACGAGTCTATTCTTGAGTGGGAGGGTAAAAATTCTTCATGTAGAGGTTGATTTGTTTCCTTACTTAAATCTTGGAAAATGATCTCTGAAGGATACATATATCATCTAGTAAGGGTCAAAGATGTCACTTCTAAAGTTCCTTCTCTTGAGTCGGTTCCTATTGTCACTGAGTTTATCAATGTTTTTCAAAATAAGTTATCGGGTGTTCCTCCTAAAAGGGAAATAGATTTTGGTATAGACCTCCTACCTGAAACTCTACCTATCTTAGTTCTTCCTTATTGAATGGCTTCCACAGAGTTGAAAGAATTAAAGAAGAAAATGAATAATTTATTGGGGAAGGGTTTCATTAGACCTAGTAGGTCCCCATGGGGGTTCTCCGGTCTTATTTTTAAGGAAAAAGGATGGGTCACGCTGTAGTGTATAGACTTTCGATTACTCAACAAGGTCACTATTAAGAACAAATATCCACTCCCAAGAATAGATGAATTATTTGACCAATTGCAAGGGGCTACACATTTCTCTAAGGTTGATTTGAGGTCCGAATATCACCAACTAAGGGTGAGACAGAGTGATATTACTAAGATGGCTTGTTGAACTAGATATGGTCACTTTGAATTTGTAGTGATATCCTTTCATCTCACTAGTGCACCAGTTATATTCATGGACCTTATGAATAGGGTATTCAAGCCCTACCTTGACATATTTTTAGTGGTATTCAGTGATGATATTCCAATCTAATCTCAAAGTGAGGAAGAGAATATGGAGCACTTGAGGATTGTATTGCAAACTTTGAGGGAGCAAATACGTTTTGCAAAATTTGACAAGTGTGAATTTTTGCTACGTGAGGTTGCCTTTCTCAAGCATGTGGTATTGAGTGATATATTAAGGTTGATCCTAAGAAGATGAAAACAATGAGAAATTGGCCAAGGCCATTGAATCCTATGGACATTTGGAGTTTCTTGGGCCTAGTCGGGTACTACAAAAGATTTGTGGAAGGTTTCTCCTCTATTTCGTCCCCATTAACCATGTTGACTCATAAGAAAGCAAAGTTTGTGTGGACAGATGAGTGTGACAAGAGTTTTTAGAACTTAAAGGATCGAATAATTTTGGCTCTAATCTTGACATTGCTAGAGGGAAATGATGGGTTTGTTGCCTATTTTGATGCTTCAAGAATTGGGTTGGGATATGTGTTGATGCATCATGGTAAGATGATTGTCTATGCCTCAAGGCAATTGAAGGTACATGAGAAGAACTACCCAACTTATGATCTTGAGCTTTTGTCCATAATGTTTGCTTTAAAAATTTGGCGTCACTATTTATATGGGGTTTATGTAGATGTCTTCACCGATCATAAGAGCCTTCAACATGTGTTCACCCAAAACGATCTCAACTCGAGGAAACAAAAGTGGTTAGAGCTTCTCAAGAATTATGAAATGAGTGTGAAGTACCACCCAGGAAAAGCCAATGTGGTAGCTGACGCCCTTAGTAGAGTCTCCAGTGGTAGTGTGTCCCACAGAGAAGATGATGGAAAAAGAGAGTTGGCCAAAGAAGTCCACAGATTGGCTAGGCTAGAGTAAAGTTGAATGAATCCAAAAGTGGTGGTGTGATAGTGCTACATGGGGTACAATTCTTCTTTATTCAAGGATGTATCGTATAAGCAAGATCTTGATCCCTCCTTGGTTGAATTGAAAGCTTTAGTGAAATAAGGAAAGATAAATATTTTCTCACAAGGGGGAGATGGTGTACTCCGATATCGATAGTGAGTTAAAGAAGTTGATATTGAAAGAAGCTCACGACTCTTCTTATTCTATTCACCCCAATACTACAAAGATGTGTGCAGACTTGAGGGAAATCTATTGGTGGAATAGAATGAAAAGGGACATTGCCCAGTTTGTGTCCGAGTGTGTCAATTGCCAACAAGTCAAAGTCAAACATCAAAGGCCAGGTGGCCTAGCCCAAAATATTGATATTTCTACTTCGAAGTGGGAAGAAGTCAACATGGAATTTGTAGTGGGATTTCGTAAGACCAAGAAGCACTTTGATTCCATATGGGTGATAGTGTATCAGATGACAAAGTTAGCTCACTTTTACCGATTAGAATGACATTTAGTATCGAAGCCTATTCTTACTTGTATATATTAGAATTGGTGAGGTTGTATGGGATTCTATTGTCCATCATATCATATCGTGGTGTTCAATTCACCTCTTATTTTTGGAAATTTTTTTAAAGGAGTCTTGGTACTAGTGTAAAATTGAGTACCTCCTTCCATCCCCAAACTGACGGGAAAGCCTAGAGGACTATTCGAACATTGGAAGACATGTTGAGAGCTTGTGCGTTAGAGTTCAAGGGAAGTTGGTATGAACTTTACCTCTTATTGAATTTGTCTACAATAATAGTTTCATGCAAGCATTGATATGGCACCATTTGAGGCATTGTATGATAGATGGTGTAGATCTCTTATAGATGGTTTAAAGTTGGTGAGATGGCATTACTAGGACTAGACTTAGTTATGAATGCTATGGAGAAAATTAGGCTTATAAGGAAAAAGTTGAAAATGGCTCAAAGTCGGCAAAAGTCCTACTCTGAAGTTAGAAGGAGGGATCTTGAGTTCCAAAATAGTGATTGAGTCTATTTGAAAGTGTTTCCTATGAAAGGTGTGATATGGTTTGGTAAAAAGACAAAATTAAGCCCTAGGTATGTAGGTCCTAAAAAGGTGGTGAAAAGAGTGGGTAAAGTGGCTTATGAGTTAGACCTACCTAAGGAAATGAATTTGATCCATCCAATTTTTCATGTGTCGATGTTCAGGAAGTTCATAGGTGATCTTAAATCCATAGTTCCTTTGGAAAATGTGAACATTGAAGAGAACTTGAGTTTTGAAGAAGTATCGATTAAAATTTTAGAACGACCAGAGAAAAGGCTAAGGAACAAGGAGGTTGCATTCGTTAAAGTGCTTTGGAGAAACCATCAAGTTGAGGGCGCCACATGGGAAGTGGAAGCGAACATGATGAAGCATTACCCATATCTATTTGACTCTACTCAAGCCAAAGGTATTAAGTTATTCTTGCTTAAAACCTCCAATTCCTTACATTTTAGTTTTTACATGATGCGTACTCTCATCTCTAAGCTTAGACTGTTTTGAGACATATGTTGAGCATGGATTTTTGAAAATTTCATCAAAGGATGTTTAAATTGCATTTTGTATGCATGTTGGGTTATTAGCTGATGTTTAACTCCTTAGAGCCTACATTTAAGTACATTCGGGGATGAATGTTCCTAAGAGGGAAATATTGTAATGACCCTCAAGTTAGGAGCCTAGAAAGTGTAGAAAAGTTAGATTGGAAATGACCAGGGTCAGTGCACGAAGCCAAGTGCATGACTCATGTTTAGACCATGAGTCATAGATCAGGATCGTGGATAGGAACCCTAGGATGTTGGAAAATTTCCAAGTGTAAAATGATTCACGAAGTGATTAACAACTTGTAGAACTATTCTCAACTCTTAGAAAGGGTCGTAGATGAGTGTACCAAACATGAAGAAAATTTGGAGTTTCTAGAAGGAAGACCACAATCAATAGGATGAACCATATTCCTATGCATGACCCATAGATAGCCTTTGTAGATAAGGTCCAGAAAAGTAAGGATGTTGCTAAGTGTGGAAGGATTCCACGAGGCCATCCACAACTCATAGATTTTGAAGGACGACTCGTGGATAGGGGTTTCATGGTTAGGGTTTGGTAATCAGTTTCTGAAGATTGGAAAAGGAGAACAGGATGACGAGAACCACGACTCATGATTTCATCCACGACCCATAATCGGGGTCTCATGGATGGTGTTCGACAATTTTAATGAAGGGCAATGTTTTCCTTTTTGCTAATCCTAAGCCTAAACCATATCTTTTTTGGGACTCCTAGGACCCTTAGTCAGACTATAAAGCCCTAGATTCCCATTCCAATTCCTTATTCTTCCATTTTCAAAATTCCTAAGGCATTCTTCCTCTTCAAGAACAAGCTAAAGAGGCTATGGTTTCAAGGGGTTTCTTCCATAATAGAAAATTCCTTCTTCATAGGTTTATCCAAGGTATGTGTGTGATTTGTGAGCCTCCTTTCACCCACAAAGTCCTACATAAATGATTTCACCTTTTCTTTAAGTTCCTTAACATTACCATGCATGGTAATGATGATTTTATAATGTTTTATGTCACTACATATTTCCAATATTACCATATGATGTTCCACTAAGTATTTTCATGGATTTTAAGTTTATAGTGATGACCCCAATGATTTGGGTTTGAATGACGAAGTGTGGATTATTTTATATGTTTTGAGTAAGTACATTTTCCTATAATCATGCATGAACCATATGATTTATAAATGTTTCAACTTATGATTAAGCCCACTAAGTTTAAAGTTAAGTCTTGTATGCTATATGATGAAAAGTAGGGCACAAAATAAAGGTTTTAAAGTTATAATTTGTCAAAGATATAAGTATGTTAACAATGCCCTAGAAGATGTTATAAAGGTCCCCAAGATGAAAGACAATTCTCACTTGGTGGTTCCTTAAGTTCCGAGCTACTCTTGAGATTGCTACTTATGATTCTAGGTGTTATAAATTAACTAAGTATATTTTTTAAATATTTCGTGGGAAGACTTAGCACCAAATGAGGCATTGAGGTGGGGTTCGGTAAGCGAACCCTAGAAGCAACCTTTTGTCCCATTAACCATGTTCCACCATAAGAGCCCTTATAATCTAGGCTAGTGGATCCATGTAGGCCATTTATGTTACATTGTGATGCATGCAAAGTGACATAGTTTCACCTGAAAAGTGGTCTCCCCATGTCAACATAGGGGGTTATGTTGGATTCTATGTAGTAGCTCGCATGGTCTTATATGTCGATTATGGTTTGCTCCCACAAGGTTTATGATCTATGACATGGTTCCATCACACGTGTTCCATTTATGCATGACTTTTACTCATATTGAATGATATTCTTTGTCCATGCTTAAGCTCATGTTAATGTTACATTTATCATCCCATGCATGTAAGTCTTTACTTATGAATGATGGCATTGCAATTTCATGTTTGCATTTGCATCTCACATATTTAGTATATTCCAAAAGTACTAAAGCATATTTTGACTACATGATTTAACCATGTAGTGATAGGTGCTCCTCCCCCATCTCGTGATCAGTTCTCCGATGTTTAAGACTAGTTTTATTGTATTGAGCCCTTAGTCTGAAACTCTACCATTTTCCTTCTTGCTATATATTTTGAGATTGACATATATGTTTTCCTTTAGAGCCTTTTACATTCTATGTTGTTAATGTTTGGATTCTTTTCTATTTGATGAAAACCAGTTGATACCGATTCTGTCCATTCATGATCTAGTCGGTATGTTTCTTGATGATATATATTTTTAATATTTCTTCATTGCCAAATGTTGTCTTATAGACCCTACCCCATTTAATTTCATAAATTTTTATGAGTTTTATGCCTATGAATTCTTGATATGCTAAAATGGCTTGTTTGAGGTGCCTATAGATGTTTCATTCACCGTGTGATGACTAGGTCCGAGGTCGGATCGATATATTTTATTTTTTATTTTTTATTTTTTCTCAAAGCATCCCAGTGTTCCTTGGGATGTTTCAAGTTACTATATACATTGTACCGATCATCTTGCAGGCCACTCAGAATGTAGTTCCTACATTAAAAATCTTATTGCTTTCAAGCTTTAGTCACTATGAGTCGATCATCATCCGAAATTCCTTCAGATAGACCAACAACATTCTCACTAACGAACCTTTTCAGACTTAAGGTAGTCAAGTAGAAGTGCATGTTTTGCTTCCACCTCTTGAAATTAACACCGGTAAACTTCATAGATTTTTTAGCTAGTGAAATTGTAGAGGCAACATTTGAACGATTTGGAGGTGCAGTAGATGCTACTACAACTTTCATCCTTCCAGAATTGACTTCACTTGGATTAATAATTTTATTTATAAGTAGATAAATAATTTAGTGTGTAGAATACTAACAATAAAGATAAAATATTTTATATCAATGAGATTTTTTTATATTCTTCAAATCGTCAACAAAATGAATTTGAATGATAAAATTCTTATAACTTCAAATCAGTTTAAAATTCAAATAGAGTAGAATCACATATGACTTTAATCTTCAAGATTAGAATTGAAAAATAAAAAATACAAGAACGAAAAAAAATATTAAATTGCTTAAGCTTGTTAGTTCCTGTGATCAAATAGTAGTGCAGAAATAATAAAATATAAAATAAAAAAATATTCGAGTCCACGTAATTCACTATGTATCCCTAAGAAATTTAATCCTCTTATTATACTCAAGGTTATAAATTATTTACTTCCAGGATAAAATGGATATACGTTAAAGAAGTAGTGCTACCTCAAACTTCAATAACATCGGCTCATCTATTCAAAATAAGCATGCTATCTTTTGGAAAAAAAGATGTCTTTTCGTATGAAATTTAAAATTCTGATAAACTAATATCGCAAATTAAATTAACTTAATGAGTTGATTAAACAAATTTATCAATCACATCATTCACCAAAGTTGAGTGATGAAGATGATTCCGCGAAGGGGTCCCCTCTACTTGATACTTTAATAGCTAAAGGAAGTGTTTCATAATATAAAGACAACAATTTTCCTCTGTTCTACCAATAAGGGAGAAATGACTCTTCATTTTCTCTTACTTGGTTCACCCACATTTCTCGGTTCTCATTTTTCAATTCACACATTACTTAAACCTAATAGTAAAAATCAAATAAATAAATTAAAATGAGAGAACTAGGAAGTAATACACTATCTTTCCTCATTCTCGAATTAAATCTCTTCTTACCAAAGGAATAATTCTGTGGTGATTTTTAATTTATTGAAAAGAGAACCATTAAAGATGGAGCAACTATTATTTTGTTACACCATGCAACCTTACCGATTCCCGAATATAAACCTACTCTTCGGCACTATAGGTAGTCTTGACCGGTAGAAAGTGAGCCTACTTTGTCATCCTATCACCTACAACTCATATAGAATCAAATTGCCTTCTAGTGCGGGGCAAACCAACAACAAAATCCATGTTCACATCTTCCCACTTCCAAGT
>JBCEWC010003759.1:0-29208 GCA_038996855.1 Solanum aculeatissimum
GGGTATATAAATCTCTGAAAGGGATTTCATGTCATGTTTTATCCCTTGTTTAAGGGTGTCATGGGATCTACTTGGCACGTAGTCCATATCCGGGTAGTGGCTAGTTCGGGTCACTCAGTTTGTCGGTTGAGGTTACATCCCCACTATATATATGAACATAGGATTTGCATTCTCATACATCATGACATAGCATATTGTTATACTACTCTTTGGCTACATGCAATTCTTTTATATATTGTCCCCTTGTAATGTTGCTTGGTCAAGCTATACTTGTCATACGCATTGCATGCCCGCATACTTCGTGCTTAATTGTGCTAACCCATATTCTTTTCTACATGTTCTAACCATGTACGGGACGAGGGTGATTATTACATTCTACCGGTCGACGCTTGATACTCTTGTGAAGACTTGTAGTGGTGAGCCCTATTTTTCAAGGGCAATAGACACCATCTCTCTACCTTGATGCTTATGTATTTACTTTCTTGACTTGAGGGTGAGACTCAAAGCTTATCGAGGCCCCGCTCTTCTATGTAGAGGCATGCTTTGTACAAATATTATTCTTGTACGTTTAACTTGTGTGTTGGATATTTGGCTATGTAATATGATTCTACTTCCGCTTGGTTTATGATTTTGTCTCATGTTATGGTAATGGCTTATGTTTCCATGTTATTATGATGACTTTTATGTTTAAACATGATGTATGACTATGTGCTATGTGCAAGTATGTCTATCCCTTCCCCGTATTGTCCCCATAGCTTGAGTCCCAAGTCCCTAAATATCTAGAGCTTATGTGCTACATGCTTTACCTTTCGCGTTTCCGAACCGACAATGAGCGTAATAATTCTATGATGGCTTGATCGAGGGTCTTTAGGTCCTCTTTCTCCATGTCATATCTAGGCCCCCTATCTGAGTCATGACATAAGGCTTTATGGAGTCTTGATGTAAGGACCCATGCCTTGTGAGGCCTTAACGATGCTTGTATATCGATTTCTCAATGTTTTGACCAAGGTGCCTCTTCAGGGCCATCCGGGGTGACTCTTAACCATTTTGTCTCTTCTCTTTGATTTATGAGGTATGTAAGACCAAGTGGCCCTCCACTGAGCCTTCCACGGCTCATGGACCTCACCACTTGCCCTAAAAGGGGCTCGTGGGAGGAGGCCATGACTTGGGCTTCACTATTTTGGCTAAGGGTGCCACCATGAGCACCCACATGGTCCATGAAGAGCACCACACACCATGAATGTAACCATGGAGAGACCTTTGGATAAATTTTTCTAAGTATGATCTTACCATCTCGGATCTTAGGACCCTCCACGATAGGGCTGCACGAGCCATGAAGCCCCTTAATGAAGGGGTTCAAAATTATTTTCTTGTTTCTTTTCACTAAGGGCCCAATGGTAATTTGGTTTACTTCTACGAACTTTGATGACTTTTATGGCTATCCTACGACCCTAAATCAACCCTCACTCATTCAATACACTCCATTCTCAATTCAAAGACTTAAGACTCAAAAATTCAAATTTCCAAAATTCCTTTCAAATCAAGCTTTGAAGATTCAAGTTGGGGAATTCAAAGGTTCTTCAATTTCAAGTCTAATTCACCTTATTTCTCCTAATCTCCTCAATGTATGTGGAATTGATTCATGATTTCGTTCCAATCATGAAGACCCAAAAATCTATTTCTTCAATTTCATGATTTCTAAGTATAAAATGCATGTGGGCCTCTTAAATTAGTTTTAATTTGTTAAAACATTGCACTACGGGCTGAACTTAATTATTGATTTTATGATGATTTGAATCTTATTATTCCGATTTACATAAAGTTTATGAAGAATTGAATATACATGTCACTTAAATTTATGAATCTATGCATAGATAATTTCAATTATGCTTTAATTGTTGATTTCTTCAACAATTTATTATGATTTCAACTTATTATGTTATTTTAATTATGACTTCGAAATACCAATGCTATTCCGTTATTCCTCATGGCATATGCATGCATGAACAAGTATTTTAATGAGATTTATGATATGGATCAAGATCCAATTATGATTATGACTATGTTTTCAAGAGAAGTATGATTATGACAAGAATGTGATCACATAATGTCTATGATATGGCTTTAAGAAATTATGGGTGTGTTTACACTATCATGTACAAGTAGGGATGAGTTATTCCTATTCATGAAAGTATGAAATGAAGTATGATTTGGCCTTTGAGCCCGAGTATGTATGACTATGATTTGATTTGTCCTTTAAGCCTATATATGCATGATTATGATTTGAAAAGACTTATGTTCCAATTTCAAGCATGTATATCTATATGTATTCTTATGGGATGATGACTTAGCATTGAATGATATTGGAGGTGGCTGCTCAACCTAAGGGGTCCTTATATAAAGTCTCCTTCTCAATAGTATGTGCCGAACATAGGTTCATGTTTATGCCCTTTTGTGGATGATTATGTTATGCCACAAAGTTTCTGATTGTCCTAATTCTCCTAAGAAGCGTCAAGGACAGGAAACACAGGGTGATCAAGGCTAGCCAAAGGCTCTGCAAGGTAGTTCTCCTGGAAACAACAAATTTTATTCCTTGTATGCTAGGCAAGAAATGGAGGAGACATCGAATGTGGTGACTGGTACGTTAAAAGTCTTTGATTTTGATGTATATGCTTTGCTTGATTTAGGTGCAAATTTATCTTTTGTTACATCTATTTTGGCTGTTAAGTTTTGTTTGAGTACTAAACTTTTGAGGGAGCCTTTCTCAGTCTACACTCCTGTGGGTGAGTCTATTATTTCCCAAAGAATGTATCGGGGTTGTCCTGTTTCTGTCTTGCATAGAGTCCTTCCTTTTGATCTTGTGGAACTTGAGATATTTGATTTTTAATATTATACTTTGGATGGATTGGTTGCATGATTTGTATACCTCCATAGATTGTAGAACCAGGAGGGTCAAGTTTTAGTTTTCGAATGAGCTTGTCCTTGAGTGAGAGGGTAGTGACTCCACTTTTGAAGGATAGTTTGTCTCTTATCTCAAAGCCCATAGGATGATTTCTAAGGGGTGCATATACCATATTGTTAGGGTTCGAGATGTTGAGTCTGAATCTCCTACTCTTGAGTTGATTCCTGTGGTTAATGAGTTTCCAGATGTTTTACCTGATGATTTTCCTTGTATTCCTCTCGAAAGGGAAGTAGACTTTTGCATAGATATCCTTTTGGATACTCAACCTATTTTCATCCCTCCTTATCGTATGTCTCCGACTAAATTGAAGGATTTGAAGGATCCGTTAAAGGATTTATTAGAGAAGGGCTTTATTAGGCCAAGTATATCACCTTGGGGTGCTCCTGTGTTATTCATGAGAAAGAAGGATCGGTCAGTTCAAATGTGTATTGACTATAGGAAACTAAATAATGTTACCATCAAGAATAAATATATGTTCCCAAGGATCAATGACTTATTCGAGCAGTTATAGGGGGCCACCCAGTTCTCAAAGATTGACCTCTGTTCTGGCTATCATTATTGAAAGTAAGGGAGTGTGATATTCCCAAGATAGATTTTCAAACTAGATATGGGCACTTTGAGTTCGCAGTGATGTCATTTGGATTGACTAATGCTCTGGCGGTATTTATGGATCTCATGAATAGGGTGTTCATGCCTTTCCTCGATAATTTTGTGGTTGTATATTTTGATAATATCCTGATTTATTCCCAGAGTGAGCAAGAGCATATAGATCACTTTAGGTTGGTTCTTCAGACCTTAAGGGAGAAGCAAATATTTTCCAAGTTTAGTAAATGTGAGATCTAGTTGGGAGAGGTGTCCTTTCTTGGTCACATTGTATCGGGTGATGGTATTAAGTTCGATCTAAAGAAAACTATGGTTGTAATGAATTTTCCTAGACCATTGACTCCTTCGGATATTTGAAGTTTTCTTGGGTTAGCTGGTTATAATTAGAGATTTATTGAAGGTTTTCCATCTATTGCCTCGCCATTGACTAAGTTGACTCAAAAGAAGGCCAAGTCTATATGGTCAGATGAGTGTGAAGATAGTTTCCAGATTCTAAAGGATCGGCTTACATCAACTCTTATTTTGATTCTTCTGAATGGTTTATATGGATTTATGGTATATTGTGATGCTTCTCTGATTAGTTTGGGTTGTGTACTTATGCAATATGGTAAGGTAATAGCTTACACATCTAGATAGTTCAAGGTGCATGAACAAAACTATCCGACTCGTGATCTTGAATTAGCAACTATGGTGTTAGCCTTGAAAATTTGGAAATATTATTTATATGGGGTTCATCTTGACGTTTTCACTAATCACAAAAGCATGCAATATGTGTTCACCCAAAGAGATCTTAATCTGAGATAGAGGAGATGGTTGGTCTTATTAAAGACTACTACATAAGTGTCTAATATCACCCCGACAAGGTAAATGTTGTAGCCAATGCTCTTAGTAGGCTATCTATAGGATAGTATGGTTTGTATTGAAGAGACCAAGAAGGATTTGGTGAAACATATGCACTTTTTGGCTAGACTGGGTGTTAGATTGGTTGACTCTGATGATAGTGGCATTCATGTTCAGAAAGGGGTTGAGTCTTCTGTGGTTATTGATTTCAAGGCAAAGCAAGACTTAGAACCATCATTGGTCAAATTGAAGAAGTTGGCCGAGAATAAGATTGAGGTTTTCTCCCAAAGGGGAGATGGTGTACATTGGCATAAAGATAAATTATGTGTTCCAGATGTTGATGGTCTTCGGGAGGTGATTTTAAATGAGCTCATAACTCCCTTTATTCTATACATCCAGATCCACCAAGATGTATAGGGATTTGAAGGAAGTGTATTGGTTGTATGGTATGAAGAAGGATGTAGACATATTCGTATATGTGTGTCATAATTGTCAACAGGTAAAGGTGGAACACCAAAGGTAGGGTGGTTTGTCTCAAGACATTGAAATTACTACTTGGAAATTGGAGGATGTGAACATGGAATTTGTAATTGGTTTGGCCTATACCTGAAAGAAATTTTATTCTATATGGGTTGTTGTTGTTTGAATGACCAAATTGGCTCACTTCTTACTGTTTAAGACTATTTTCAATACCGAGGACTATGCCAAGTTATATATCCAGGAGTTGGTTTTATTACATAGTATGTTTATGTCTATTATATCAGATTGTGGTACCCAATTTACTTTTCCTTTTTGGAGGTCATTTCAAAAAGGTCTTGGCACTAAAGTGAAGTTGAGTACTGCTTTCCATTCTCAAACTAATGGGCAATCTGAGAGGACAATTAAAACCATAGAGGACATGTTGAGGGCTTGTGTGTTGAAATTCAAGGGAAATTAGGATGACCATCTACCATTCATTGATTTCACATACAACAATAGTTATCATGCTAGCATCAGAATCGCACCATTTAAAGCTTTGTATGGGGGAAGGTGTAGATCCCTGGATGGATGGTTTGAATTAGGTGAAATGGTATTAATTTGCCCGTACTTAGTGTTGGAGGCTATGGAAAAGGTAATGTTTATTTGGGAAAGGTTGAAGATGACTCAAAGTGATAAAAAGTCTTATTCGGATGTTAGAAAGAGGGATCTTGAATTCCTTGTCGGTGATTGGGTGTGTGCAAAGGTTTCACCTATGAAGAGTGTAATGTATTTTGGTAAAAAGGGAAACTTCAGTATAATGCATTTTGGTAAAAAGGGAAAGTTAAGTCCCTGGTATGTAGGCCCTTATAAGATTGTTGAGAGGATTGACAATATGACTTATAGGTTGGATTTGCAGTCAGATATGAGTTCTATCCATTCAGTTTTCCACGTATCAATGTTGAAAAAGTTGATTGGTTATCCAAGTATGAACGTGCCTTTGGAAGGTGTTGAGGTTGAAGAGAACTTGACATATGAGGAAGTTCTAGTTGAGATTTTGGATAGACAAGTGAAGCGGATTCACAACATGGATGTGGCTTCGGTGAAAGTGCTTTAGAGGAACCAACATATGGAAAGTGCTACATGGGAAGGGGAGTCAGACAAGATGAAGCGATGTCCTTATCTATTTCAATCTACACAAGTTTAAGGTATTATGTTCTTCTTATTCAAGTGGTATTAGTTCTTTCACTCTTATGTTTCCATGACATGACATGCATACATGTGCACAAAAATGATTTAAAAGATGTTTTTACATAAAGTTTAACAACTTTATGATATTCAAGTGATGAGTCATGCATTGTGTCTTCATGTTGAAGTGTTTCATGTTTAAATCAAGCCTTTCAAGCCTTGTTCTAGCTCATTTGAGGATGAATGTTCCCTAGGGGGAGATGATGTAAAACACCCAGGCCTCGAGAGGCCTTAATGATGCTTGTATATCGATATTCTAATGTTTTGAACAAGGTGCCTCTCAAGAGATACCTCCACGAGCCATGGAGGGGTCCACGAGTCGTGGACGCATCCTTAGGGTAACCCTTAGCCTTTTCATGGATTCTTTTAGCATTACGAGCTGTGTGAGACTAACTGGCCCTCCAGTAAGACATTCACGACTCATGGAACTCAGCAGTGTCCATGAATGGGGCTCGTGGGAGGAGGCCATGATTTGGGCTTCACTGTTTTGGCTAAGGGTACCACCATGGGTACCCACACATTCCTTGAAGAGCACCACAGACTGTGAAGGTGATCGTGGAGGGACCTTTGGATAAAATGTTCTAAGTATGAAGTTACCATCTCGAAACTTGGGACCCTCCATGACAAGGCCTCTGAGTTGTATAGGCCTTCACGATTCGTGAAACCCCTTAGTGTAGGGGTCCAAAATTATTTTCCTGTTTCTTTTTATAAAGGCCCTATAGTAATTTTGTCCACTTCTAAGATCTTTTATGAGTTTTACGGTTATTCTAAGACCCCTAAATCAGCCCTCACTCGTTCCGTACACTCCATTCTCAATTTAAACACTTGGATTCAAAAATTCAAATTCCTAAAATTCCGTTCAAGTCATGCTTGAAGATTCGAGTTGGGGAATTCAAAGGTGCTTCAATTTCAATTCTAATTCACCTTATTTCTCCTAATCTCCTCAAGGTATGCGTTATTGATTCATGATTCACTTCCAATCATGAAGAACCAAAAATCTATTTCTTCAATTTCAAGATTTCTAAGTATAAATAGCAAGTGGGTCTCTTAAATTAGTTTTAATTTGTTGAAATTGAGCTACGGGCTGAATTTAATTATTGATTTTATGATGATTTGAATCTTATTATTATGATTTATAAAGATTTTATGAAGAATTGAATATGCATGTCCCTTTAATTAATGAATCTATGCATGCGTAATTTCAAGTATGCTTTAATTTGTTATTTCTTTAAGGATTTATTAGGGAAAAGACATAAATTCCCCCCTGAAGTTGATCCTAAAAGTCAGTTACACACTTTAACTATTTAAGTGACCTATTACACACCTATATTATGCCAAAGTGAATTTATTTGATCCTTCCTACACCAAACCTATATATTACGTAGAGAGTGAGATGCACTCGCTCCATTAGGATGCCACATATTAAATAAACTCAACCCGTTTCATTTTTACCCATATCCATTATCCAATCTATTTCACCCAAAACACGTTCAACTTTCCCTAAGAACAAACAAATCTAATCATCAATTTTGACCATAAATAGAAGAAATTTCTAAAATTTTCTTCAATTTAATGAAATTTTCCAAAGAAAAAAAACATATAAGACCCATTTTTTAGAGAGTTTTTAGCATGAAAATAAGAAAGCATGTCAAAATTTCTCCGCTCTACTATTATTTCCAGGTGTGTTTTTGTGGTGCAGGAAAGAGGAGTTTTTCGGCGAGAAAATAGGGTCACCAGCAGCTGCTGGTTTTTATGAAAATACGCGGTGACTATTCTGTGATGATGGCTTTTGGGTGGGCCTATTTTGGTGTATTCCGACGAGCTCGGGTTGCTGGTGGTGTTTCCTAACGATGTCGAATGATGGGAGAAAGGAGAAGTTAAGGATTTTGGGGTTTTACCGGCGGGAGTTCGACGGTGGAGAATGGTGTGGTCGGCGGGAAGAGGGGTGTGGGTTGTTATTCCCCTATTTCTCCAACAACAATTAGGGTTCATTGTTGGTGAATTCTATTTGTTAGACTTATACCTAATAATTTTAATTTAAAAAATTAAAAAATTAATTATATTAGGTGCAGGACGCGCTAACAGAGAGTGACTAAAACGCGCTTGGGATTTGACGTAGGAAGGGTAAAATAAATTCACTTTGGCATAGTATCGGTGAGTAATAGGTTACTTAAATAGTTAAAGTGTGTAACTGACTTTTAGGGACAACTTTAGGGGAAAATTTATACCTTTTCCTAATTTATTATGATTTCATCTTATTATGATGTTTTAATTGTGAATTCTAAATAACCATGTTATTCCTTCGTTCCTTATGGCATATGCGTGAAATAAGTATTTTCAAGAGATTTATGATGTGGGTCAAGACCCAATTATGATTATGACTATGTTTTCAAAAGAAATATGGTTATGACAAGAATGTGATCAAATAATGTCTATGATATGGCTTTAAGCAAATATGGGTGTGTATACACCATTATGTACAAGTATGAATGAGTTATTCCTATGCATGAAAGTATGAAATGAAGTATGATTTGGCCTTTGAGCCCTAGCATGTATGACTATGATTTGATTTGGCCTTTAAGCATAAATATGCATGATTATGATTTGAAAAGTCTTATTTTTCGATTTCAATAATGTATATGTATATGTATTCCCGTGGGATGACCACTTAGCACTGAATGAGATTGGAGATGGGTGCTCGACCTAACGGATCCTTATATAAAGTCTCCTTCTCATAACTATGTCCCAAACACAGATTCATGTTTATGCCCCTTTGTGGATGATTATGTTATGTTTATGTAAAATTCTTTCCGAAATGGGGTGTCCCGTATGGTAAGGTTGTTTCTCCGAAATGGGAAGGTCCAGTAAGGAGGAGCATGGTCTACCTTTGTCAAGTAGGTAACTTTTTCTTTGATGTAGATTGAACATCAAAATTCCAAGTAATATCTCATTTCGTCTTATATGTCGGTTAATGTCATATCCCCGCTATGTTTAAAGTATTATGTCATTCATGTATCATGGACTTAAGGAGTATTGTTATGATACTTATTGTTATATACTTTCTTCTATATCTATCTCGGGCGACTCTAAGGATAGAAATGGAGTAGGTGTCCTTGTAGATGAGGACCTTAGGGAGTATGTGGTTGCAGTCAAGAGGATTAATGATAGGATGATGTCTATTAAAATTGTGGTCGGTAGTCATATTTTGAAATATATCTAGTGCCTATGCACCCCAAGTGGGTCTGGATGAGGAAGCCAAAAAACACTTTTGGGATGATTTGGATGAGTTGTGAGAGGCATATTAAACCAAAAAAGATCTTCATTAGGGGAGATTTTAATAGGCATATTGGTGATACTTCTAGTGCTTTTTATGATGTCCATAGAGGCTTTGGTTTTGAGGAGAGGAATAGAGGTGGGACGTTTCTCTTTTGCTAAAGTGTTTGAGTTGGTTATTGCTAACTCATGTTTCATGAAGAGAAAAAGTCACTTGGTTACCTTCCATAGTACAGTAACTAAGACCCAAATTGATTACTTACTCATCCATAAAGGTGATGGAAGCCTGTGTAAGGATTCCAAGGTAATTCCAAGTGAAAATATTTCCACTCAACATAGGCTTCTAGCAATGGATTTAGAGATAAGGAGGGTTAAGCCAAAGAAGGTTATTTTTGGCCAATCAAGGATTAGATTGGTTGGCCTGATTCCTGCCCTTTCTCGGGAAATGGGGAAATGTTGAGTAATTTGGGGGCTTAGAGTAGTAGTAGATATGTGAACACTATATAGGATACCACGACTCCACACTTTAGAAAGGTAACCACCTAGGTGCTAGGGGCTTCGAGAGGGACCTTTGGTGGATATCAAGGTGACTAGTGGTAGAGTGGAGAAGTTCAAGGTAAAGTGAAAGAAAAGAAGATTGCCTATAAGAAGTGGTTGGAATGTAGGTATGAAGGTGAAAAACAAAGGCTTCAAGATATTCATAAGACGGTGAAGACAAAAGCGAAGATGATAGTGATGAGTGCTATGATAGCATCTTTTGAGCATTTGTATGTTGAATTAGGTGAAAAAGTGTAACGACCCAAAAATTTTCAAAGTTTTTAATGGTTGGTCAAGTTTAGTGTTAATCTTGTCATGGTTGATTTTCTGTAGCCATGGGTTGTATCTAAGTGGCCAGATTCAAGAAGGATTGTTTAGTGGAGTTGTAAGGCCATTTGGGCAGTGTACTTTGAAAATCCATATATATTGGAACGGAATAAACTATGTAGGCTTCTATATATCAAATCAAATATCTTGAGTTATCTTCGCAACGCAACTAGTTTCACTCAATTCAGAGTTCGTATGTGAAAGTTATGGTTGTTGCGGTGGGACTGCCTGTAAGTGGAAGTACGCTGGGAAAAGGTTCTGGAATGGAGTCTAAAGACTAGACCATGGACCGTTTGGTGGTCCACGGTCCGTGGGGGTGCTCGTGGGTTGGTCTAGTGTGCTCCTAGGGGTTGGGGCCAGGCCATGGACCAAGTGTGGTCCAACGGACTACCTCACGCTCTGTGTGACCCTTCTCGGCCCATGAGTGGTCCCGTGAAGTGATCCAGAAAAGTTGCCAAAGTTCGGGGTTGGACTCTAGACCAAGTGATGCTCCACGGACAAGTACACGGTTTATATTCAGCTACACTATCCGTGAGGCCCTTCGTGAAGTGATCCAGAAAGTCCCCCGAGGGTTCAACCCAAAGCCGAGGCTAAGTGATGCCTCACGGGCAGGTTCACGGACCGTGAACCATTGAACGGCCACTGTAGGCCTTCCGTGAAGAACTGTCTTCTGTGATTTAGTCCATTTCATCAATGGTTAATTCATAATATAATTAGATCCTATGTCTCTTTTAGGCTTTCTAAGGTCTCTTAACTCCCCTAAATCAAACCCTAATCCCCTTTTATCCATTTTAACACTCCTCAATTCTCTCCAAAATTCTCACAATCCTCTTGACCTCCATTGATGAAAGCTTGAAGAAATTTGGAGAAATTCATTTCTTTTGAAATTTCATTCAATTCTCTTGATTTTACTCAAGGTATGTGGGTTTGATTCATAGATTTCCTTTCATCCATGAAGACCCAAGAACCCTCCACTTTAATTTATGAATTTAAGTTTCCTTTAATTATGAATTCTTTAATTCTTGATATATTTCATTTCATTGAGTTGTGGGTTGTAGAAATTAGGTGATTTAATGATGATTTAAGTTTGATTTTTATGAAATGCATGGATGTTCTTGAAGGATCAATGTTCATGTCCCTATAATAGTTTAATATACATGGGTAAATTGCATTATGTTTTAAATTGGGATTTTATCTTAGATTGTGTTAAATTACCTATTGAATTGTGATTTAAAGTTGAATTCTCCATTACCCATGCACTTGATTTTTCATTCATGGCATATGCATTGAAGAATGGTTATGATGAAACTCTTGTTAAGGGCATGACCCTCTTGTTATGATATGATATCTAAGGCTTGTGATCACATAGTCTTTTGTTGTGGCTCTTTGAGCATTATGGGTGCTTGCACCACTTTGTTATGTTATGAAGGATTGATATGATAAGCTATGTAGATGAGCTACTCTTATTACATTGATATGGAATTGATTATGGTAATTCTTGTTGGCTTTTAGCTTAAGTACAAATATGGATTTGATCATGTTTTGGTTTGGCTAATGATGCATGGTTTTGAAAGAATGTCAACTCTCTATTTTTAAAAACTTGCATGGATATATATATATGTATTCCCATGGGATGAGGCTTAGTACCGAGGGATTGGAGTCGGGGTGGACTATCTCCAAGGGTCTATACTAATTTCCGTCAACACAAGTGCCAACATGGGATATCTCCCTAGATAGGGATTGACTTGTTACGTATACCGTTGTTGAAGAGTTGATTAAAGATCTACATAGAAAGTAGTCCGGATCAAAGTAGTAGCTTACTCGGGTCTCCTCCGGTGTTGGTTGTGGTCACATCCCCGCAATAATATGATTTGGGGTTGCATCTCATGCATGATGGCATGCATATTGTTATAATATATTCCCCTTGTCTATGTGCATTCCTTTCATATTACTTGTCCCCTTTTCATCTTGTTTGGTCATACTATATTGTCATATGCATTGCATGCCCTCATACCTAGTACATATTTTGTGCTAACCCATATTCTTTATCTACATGTTCTAACCATGTAGGGACCGATGACGAATTCTATCTTTTGCCGGACAACGAGTGACATCCTTGGAGTTATTATCTTATGGTGAGCCTTTTTGTTCAAGGGCAATATCCACCTTCTATCTTCCTTGTATTTGTTTTTTTTCTTATTTCATGTATTGAGGGTTAGCCCAAAACTATGTCGAGGCCAAGTTCTTTCTTATGTAGAGGCTATGTTGGACACACTAAACTCTTGTGCGTTATATTATGCTTTATTGGGATATTATAACTATTGGGATTTGTTTATGGAAATAATGTTTCGTTTATGATTATTGTATGTTTATAGGATAGTGAATGCTGGGAATGTGCTTATGTGGAAAGTCCCCTAACTCGGTATGCCCCTATAGCTTGAGTCCTCCATACCCGCCCCTTAAAAATACTTGCTATATGATATGTGATTCATGCTCAGCCCATTCCCGGCAACATCCCCATAACTTGAGTCCAAAGCCTCGTTTCCCCTAGAATTATGTGTTATATGTTTATCTTCCGCTCTTCTGGATGATGATGTGAGTAATGATGCTATGATGTCTTGATTGAGGACTTTCAGGTTCTCCTTCGCCATATCACATCTGGGCCCCCTACTCGTGCCGTGACAAAGATGATATCAGAGCCCTAGGTTTGTAAATGATCCTCGGAGTCCAACACGTCACGTAGATTAGACTCTTGTTCATGGGTGTGATACCTGCCATACCTATGAACGGGAGGCTATGATGAAGTCTTAGAAACTTATCACTTCATTATCCTTTGTGTCGTGCCATAGACTATTTATGAGATTCCTTAAACTCTTGGTTCTTGTCGCTCTTTCAGAACACGCCTCTCAGAAGAGCTCCTTTTCCCCGTCAAGCTACAGAATTTGAGGAAGAGGCCCCTCGGGCAACGGTAGAGGAACATGTGTCTCATGCCGATTTAGGAATATGGTATCTATATTGGCCCAAGCTGTGGCTAACCAAACCCGGCCAATCAATCCTGTGAATGTTGGTACTCCGGCTTCTAGGGTGAAGGATTTCATCCGGATGAACCCTCCGGAGTTCTATGGTTTGAAAGTGGATAACGATTCTCAAGACTTCATTGATGAACTTACTAAGGTGTTAACCATAATAGGGATGAGTTCGAAAGAGAAAGCCAAGTTGGCCACATATCAATTTAAAGACGTGGCCCAAATGTGGTACAACCAATGGCTAGTTGAAAGGATGGTTGATGTCAAGGTTAATTGGGAAGAATTTAAAATGGCTTTCCTTGACCGTTTCTTTCCTCTTGATCTTAGGGAATCAAAATGACCGAGTTCATCAATCTTCGACAAGGTGGTATGAGTGTGAGAGATTATGCTCTCAAATTTACTAAGCTTTCCAAATATGCCCCTATGCTTGTAGCGGATTCCCGTACAAGAATGTAGAAGTTCATCTCTGGTGTCTCTGATTTGGTTGTGAAGGAGTGTCATACGGCTATGCTTATTCGGGAGATGGACATTTCAAGGCTCATGACTTATGCCGAACAAATTGAGGATGAAAAGCTTAAGGAGAGGAGGTTGAATGAAGCTAAGAGGACCCGACTTGATGGTGGGTTCTCCAATGCCAAGAGTGGGGGTGGATTTGGCCGATTTCAACAAGGACAAGGTTATAATGTGAGAGTTGCTAATCCAAGGGTGCCTCCTCCTAAGGCACGAGTTGGGGGTGGTCCCTAATTTCCTCGTTGTGGTCAATGCAGTGGTAGCCACATGGGTGAATGTAAGAGAACTACGGGTGCTTGCTATGGGTGTGGTAGTTTGGACCACAAGATCTCTAATTGCCTAAAGAATGTGAAGAAGGATCAAGCGGCTCCCGGGGATCAATGGAAATCGAAGGATCCAATTGGTGGTGCTCCTAGGAACAATCGATTCTATGCTCTTCATGCCCGACAAGAGGTGGAGAAAGCTCCGAACGTCATGACTGGTATGTTAAAAATCTTTGATCTTGATGCTTATGCTTTACTTGATCCGGGTGCAAATTTATCTTTTATGACTCCTCTGTTAGTTGTTAAATTTGGTTTAAGTCCCAAAATTCTATGGGAACCTTATTCGGTTTATACTCTCGTGGGTGAATCCATTATTCCCCAGAAAGTGTATCGTCGTTATCCTATTTTTGTGTTGCATAAAGTGTTCCCCGATGACCTTGTAGAACATGAGATGTATGATTTTGATGTTATCCTTGGGATGGATTGGTTTCATGCATCGTATGCCTCGATGGATTGTAGGACTAGGAAAGTTAAATTGAAGGTTCCTAATGAACCCATGATGGAGTGGAAGGGTAGTGATTCCGTGGTTAAGGGTCAATTTATTTTCTACCTCAAGGCCCGGAAGATGATTTGTAAGGGGTGCATTTATCATATTGTGTGGGTTAGAGATGTGGAGGGTGAGTCACCTAAGCTTGAATCGGTTTCGGTGGATAATGAGTTTCCTGATGTGTTTCCTAAGGACTTGCCCGGTATCCCTACCGATAAAGAAATAGATTTTGGCATAGATCTCCTTTCGTATTCTCAACCTATTTTTGTCCCTCCTTATCGTATGGCCCCGATGGAGTTGAAGGATCAATTGAAATATTTATTAGAAAAGGGTTATATTAGGTCGAGTATCTAACCTTGGGGGTACTGTCGTGTTATTTGTGAGAAAGAATAATGAGTTACTCCGAATATGTATTGATTATCGACAATTGAACATGGTGACTGTTAAGAATAGGTACCCATTTCCTAGAATTGATGATTTGTTTGACCAACTTCAAGGAGCTACTCACTTCTCCAAAATAGATCTTCGTTCGGGTTATCACCAATTAAAGTTGAGGGAGTGTGACATTCCCAAGACGGCCTTCCTGACTCGTTATAGTCACTTGAGTTTGTGGTGATGTCATTTGGGTTGACTAATGCTCCAACGGTGTTTATGGACCTTATTAATCTGGTTTTAAAGTTGTTCCTTGATAATTTTATGGTAGTCTTTATTGATGACATCTTTATTTACTCCCGTAGTGAGCAAGAGCATATGGACAATTCGAGATTGATTCTCCAAACTTTGAGAGAAAAACAATTGTATGCCAAGTTTAGCAAATGTGAATTTTGGTTGGGAGAAGTTGTTTTCCTTGGTCATGTGGTGTCCGGTGATGGCATTAAGGTAGATCCTAAGAAAACCGAAGCGGTGAAGGATTAGCCTAGACCGTTGACTCCTCGGATATTCGAAGCTTCCTAGGTTTAGCCTGTTATTATAGAAGATTTGTTGAGGAGTTTTCCTCTATCGTGTCTTTGTTGACTAAGTTGCCTCAAAAGATGGCCAAGTTTGTATGGTCAAACGAATGTGAGAAAAGTTTCCAAACTTTGAAAGATTCACTTACATCGACTCTAATTTTGACT
This sequence comes from Solanum aculeatissimum, assembly GCA_038996855.1. NCBI lineage: Eukaryota > Viridiplantae > Streptophyta > Magnoliopsida > Solanales > Solanaceae > Solanum > Solanum aculeatissimum. The sequence goes on from JBCEWC010003759.1 coordinate 15,708, forward strand.
TTGCCAAATGGGTTAGATGGGTTTGTGGTATATTGTGATGCATCACATATTGGTTTGGGTTGTGTTCTTATACAACATGTTAAGGTGATAGCTTATGCATCCCGACAATTGAAAGTGCAAGAACCGAATTATCCAACCCATGATCTTGAGTTGGTGATGGTGGTGTTTGCTTTGAAAATTTTTCATCATTATTTATATGGGGTTCATGTGGATGTATTCATCGATCACAAGAGTTTGGAATATGTGTTCACTTAATGAGACCTTAATTTGAGGCAAAGGAGATGGGTGGAACTTCTCAAGAACAATGATCTGATTGCCCTTTATTATCCCGGCAAAGCTAACGTTATGGCAGATGCACTTAGTAGGCTTTCTATGAGAAGTGTGACTCATGTAGAAGAAGAGAAAAAGGAGATAGTGAAATATGTGCACCATTTGACTAGGTTGGGTGTAAGGTTGGCCGAATCCGACAATGGTGAAATTCTTGTTCAAGGTGGATCCGAGTCTTCCTTAGTGGTTGATGTTAAGAAGAAGCAATACTTAGAACCTTCCTTGGTAGAGTTGAAGAAGTTGGTTGCTGATGGAAATATTGGGGTTTTCTCCCAAGGGGGAAGATGGTGTGCTACGATACCAAGGCTGTTTGTGTATTTCGGATGTTGATGGTGTAAAAGAGATGATCATTAAGGAGGCTTATAATTCTCAATATTCTATTCATTCGGGATCTAGCGAGATGAACCAAGATTTGAGAGAGTGTTATTGGTGGCATGGTATGAAGAAGGACATAGCCAAGTTTGTGTCGGAATGTTCTAGTTGCCAATAAGTAAAAGTGGAACATCAAAGGCCCGGTGGTTTGACACAAGATATTGAAATTTGCACTTGGAAGTGGGAAGATGTGAGTATGGAATTTGTGGTTGGGTTGCCCCATACTCGGAGAGAATTCGATTCTATATGGGTTGTGATTGATAGAATGACTAAGTCGGCTCACTTCTTATCGGCTAAGACCACCTATAATGCCGAAGAGTATGCTAAGGTGTATATTCGGGAATTGGTGAGATTGCATGGTATGCCAAGGTGTATCATATTGAATCATAGTACTCAATTTACCTCTCATTTTTTGAAGTCTTTTCAAAAGGGACTTGGTACTAAGATCCATTTGAGCACCGCATTTCATCCTCAAACCGATTGATAAGCCGAAAGAACAATTCAAATCTTGGAGGACATGTTAAGAGCTTGTGTGTTGGAATTCAAAGGAAATTAGGATGATCATCTACCGCTTATTAATTTTTCCTACAACAATAGTTTCCATGATAACATTGGCATAGCCCCATTTGAAGCTTTGTATGGTAGGAAATGTATATCTCTGGTTGGTTGGTTTGAATTAGGTGAGGCGGCCTTGTTAGGCCCAGATTTGGTTGTTGAGGCCATTGAAAAAGTAAAGTTAACTGGGGAAAGGTTGAAAATGTCTCAAATTCACCAAAAGTCTTATTCGGATGTTAGGAAAAGGGACCTTGAATTTCATGTTGGTGATTGGGTGTATGTGAAAGTGTCCCCCATGAAAGGCATCATGCGTTTTGGCAAAAAGAGCAAGTTGAGCCCCCGGTTGAGATCTTGGATAGGAAAGTGAAGCGGATTCGCAACAAGGATGTAGCTTCGGTCAAGGTGCTTTGGAGGAACCAAGACATGGAAAGTGCAACGTGGGAAGCGGAGTTGGACATGATGGAGTGATATCCCTATCTCTTCCAATCTATTCAAGTCTAAGGTACTAGGTTCTATCTTTTTATGGTCCTAATTCTTTACATTCTTGTATTTCATGACATTGCATGCATACATGAGCAGAAAAATGATTTAAATGATGTTTTGACATGAGTTTTGGATGACTTTTGAAATTATGCATGATCCATTATAAGTTGTAGTTAAAGTGTTCCTTGTTTTCATTGTTGTCCTCAAACCGTAGTCTTAGCTCATTCGAGGACAAATATTCCCAAGGGGAAGATGATATAACGACCTGAAAATTTTCGAACTTTGTAATGGTTGGTCAAGGTTAGTGTTAAGTTGGTCATGGTTGAATTTTTGTAGCCTTGGGTTGTACCTAAGTGGCCGGATTCAAGAAGGATCGTTTAGTGGAGTTGTAAGGCCGGTTGGGCAGTGTATTTTGAAAATTCGTATTGTTTGGTATGGGATGAACTTTGTGGTTTGCTATATATCAAATCAAAGATCTTTGAGTTATCTTCGCAATACAACTAGTTTCACTCAATTTGGAGTTTTTATATGAAAGTTATAGCCGTTGCAGTGGGACAACCCCTAATTGGAAGTACGCTGGGAAAAGATTCTAGAATGGAGTCTAAGGACTGGACCACGGACCATTTGGTGGTCCACGTCCATGGGGGGTGCTCGAGGGTTGGTCCAGTGTGCTTCTAGGGGTTGGGGGCGAGGCCATGGACCAAGTGTGGTCCCACAGACCACCTTACGGTCCGTGTGACCCTTCACGGCCCGTGAGGGGTCCCGTGAAGTGATCCAGAGAAGTTGTAAAAGTTCGTGGTTGGACTCCGGACAAAGTGATAATCCACGGACCAGTACATAGTCCATGTCCAGCTACACGAACCGTGAGGCCCCTCTGTGAAGTTATCCTGAATGTTCCCCGAGAGTTCAAGCCGAAGCCGAGGCTAAGTGATGCCTCACGGGTATGTTCACGGGCCATGAACCATTGAACGGACACTGTAGGCCTTCCGAGAAGCACTTCCTTCAGTGATTTAGTTTATTTCATTAATGGTTAATTCGTAATTTAATTATATCGTATGCCCCTTTAAGGCTTTCTAAGTTCTCCTAACTCTCCTAAATCAAAACCTAATCCCCTTTCATCCATTTTAACACTCCTCAATTCTCTCCAAAATTCTCTCAATCTCCTTGACCTCCATTGATTAAAGCTTAAAGAAATTTAGGGAAATTCATCTCTCTTGCAATTTCATTAAATTCTCTTGATTTTACTCAAGGTATGTGGGTTTGATTCATGGATTTCGTTTCATCCATGAAGATCCAAGAACCCTCCTCTTTAATTTATGAATTTAAGCTTTCTTTAATTATGGCTTATTTAATTCTTGATATATTTCATTGCATTGAGTTGTGGGATGTAGAAATTAGGTGATTTAATAATGATTTAAGTTTGAATTTTATGAAATACAGGGAAGTTCTTGAAGGATCAACGTGCATGTCCCTTTAATGGTTTAATATGCTTGGGTAAATTGCAATATATTTTAAATTGGCATTTTATCATGGATTGTGTTGAATTAGCTATTGAATTGTGGTTTAAATTTGAATCCTCCATTACCCATGCACTTGATTTCTCATTCATGGCATATACATTGAAGAATGGTTATGATGAAACTCTTGTTAACGACATGGCCCTCTTGTTATGATATGATATTTAAGGCTTATGATCACATAGTCTCTTGTTATGGCTCTTTGAGCATTATGGGTGATTGCACCACTTTGTTATGTTATAAAGACTTGATATGATAAGCTATGTAGATGAGCTACTCTTATTTCATTGATATGAAAATGATTATGGAAATTCTTGTTGGCTTTTAGCCTAAGTACGGATATGAATTTGATCATATTTTGGTTTGGCTAATGATGCATGGCTTTGAAAAGAATGTCAACTCTCCATTGTGAAAAGCTTGCATGGATATATATATGTATTCTCGTGGGTTGAGGCTTAGTACCGAGGGATTAGATTTGGGGTGGACTATCTCCAAGGGTCCATACTCCTTTCTGTCAAACCATGTGCCCACATGGGATATCTCCCAAGATAGGGATTGACTTGCTATGTATCCCCTTGTTAAAGGGTTGACTAGAGATCTACCTGGCAAGTAGTCTGGATCCAAGTAGTAGCTCGCTCAGGTCTCCTTGGTGTCAGTTGAGGTCACATCCTTGCTATAATATGATTTAGGTTGCATCTCATGCATCATGGCATGCATATTGTTATAATATATTCCCCTTGGCTATGTGCATTCCTTTCGTATCACTTGTTCCTTTGTCATCTTTTTTTGTCATACTATATTGTCATATGCATTACATGCCCGCATACTTACTACATATTTTGTGCTAACCCATATTCTTTATCTACATGTTCTAATCATTTAGGGACTGGTGACGACTTCTATCTTTCGGCGGATGACGAGTGACATCCTTGGAGTTATTAGCTTGTGGTGAGCCCTTTTGTTCAAGGGCAATAACCACCTTCTATCTTCCTTGTATTTGTTATTTTCTTATTTCATGTATTAATGGTGAGCCCCAAACTATGTCGAGGAACTACTCTTTCTTATGTAGAGGCTATGTTGTACACAATAAACTCTTGTGCGTTGTATTATACTTTATTGGGATATTATGACTATTGTGATTTGTTTATGGAAATGATGTTTTGATTATACTTATTTTATGTTTATGGGATTGTGAATATTGGGAATGTTCTTATGTGGAAAGTCCCCTAACCCGGTATGCCCTCATATCTTGAGTCCTCCTTACCCGCCCCCTTAGAAATGCTTGCTATGTACTATGTGATTCATGCTCATCCCATTCCCGGCAACACCCCCATAGCTTGATTGTAAAGCTCTGTTTCCCCTAGAATTGTGTGTTATGTGTTTATCTTCCACGCTTCCGAACCGATGATGTGAGTAATGATGCTATGATAGCTTGATCAAGGACTTTCGTGTTCTCCTTTTCCATGTCACATCTAGGTCCCCTACCCGGGTCACAATAAAAAGGTTGGGATAAGAGATCGTAAGTCTTGAAAGAGAGAGAGAGAGAGAGAGAAAATTTCATGACTTGGAACAAGTGAAGTGCATTAAGGATAAAGAGGGTGAGGTGTTGGTGGGTGAGACTTATATTAAGCTAACGTGGCAAGCTTACTTTTATAAACTCTTAAACAAAAAAGGAGATAGAGATATTAAGTTGGGTAATTTAGCCCACTTTGATTGTCATCGAGATTTTGGCTATTGCAAGCATTTTAGAGCTGAGAAAGTTAGACATGATATTGGTTGGATGAATAGAGGGAGAACGATTAGACCCGATGAGATTTCGATGGATTTTTGGCGGAGTATGCTCAAGGATCGTATTGAGTGGTTGACTAGTTTGTTTAATTCTATTATGAAGACTGTTAATATGCCTGATGAATGGAGGAGGAGTACAATGGTTCCACTATACAAGAATAAGGGTGATATTAAAAACTATAACAATTACAGAGTTATCAAGTAGTTAAGCCACACTATGAAGGCCTTGGAGAGAGTGGTAGAGATGAGGGTGAGAAAATTAGTTCAGATTTATGCTTGGGTGGTTGACTACTGAATTAATCCATCTTTTTCGGAGATTAATGAAGAAATATAGGTAGAGAAAGAGGAATCTTCATATGGTGTTCATTGACCTTAGGAAGGCCTATGACAAAGCCCCCAGTGATGTGTTATGGAGATTTCTAGAGGAAAAAGGTATTCCAATGGTGTATATTAGGGTGATAAAGGATATGTATGACAGAGCTAAAACTCATGTAAGAACGGTGGGAGGAAACTCAAGGTATTTTCCTATTGAGATGGGACTTTATCAAGGCTTTGTGCTGAGCCCATTTCTTTTTTCCTTAGTAATGGATGAGCTAACATAGTCCATCTAGGAGGGGTTACCATGATGTATGCTATTTTCAGATGGCATAGTACTAATTGATGAAACTCAAGCTAAAGTTAATGATAAATTAGAGGTTTGGACATATACCTTGGAATCCAAAGGGTTCAAATTGAGCAGAACCAAAATAAATAACTTGGAGTGTAAATCAGTGTTGTAAGAGATGAAGTATATACCAATGTGATGCTTTCCACTCAACCTATTCCAAAGAGATAAAGCATTAAGTATCTTGGGTCCATCATCCAGAGTAGTGGCGATATCAATGATGATGTCACACATCGTATTGGGGCAACATGGAAAAAATTAAGGCTTGCATATGGAGTATTGTGTGATAAAAAGTTACCACCTAAACTTAAAGAAAAGTTTTACAAAATGGTGGTTAGGCCATCTCTGCTATATAGGGTGGAATGTTGGCTAATTAAAAATTCACATGTTCAGAAGATGCAGGTCGCAGAGATAAGGATGTTGAGATAGATGTGTGGACACACCAGGAGTGATAAGATTAGAAATGAGAATATCCAAGAGAAATTAAAGGTGACCCTTGTGGTTGGCACGATGAGGGAAGCAAGATTGCGATGGTTTTGACAAGTGCAGAGGATAAGTATTGATCCTCATATTAGGAGGTGCGAGAGGTTGCATGTAGGTGTTACACAGAGGGGTAAAGGCAGACTGAAAAGTATTGGGGGGAGGTGATTAGAATGATATGGTGAAACATCATCTCACCGAGGACATGAACTTATATAGAAAGGAGTGGAAGTCATATATTAGGGTAGAAGGCTAATAGTCTAGTAGGGGTAGGTCGATGTATGGCCTTGTGATTATAGTAGGAGTAGTCACATCTCTATATATTGTGTTGTAATTATTCGTCCTATATTTGTTACTTTTATCGTATTTGCATACTATCATTTTCTTATCATTTTAGTTGTTTTTCTTTTTCTCCTTTTCTATTTCTTTTTTCATATCTAGTATCTTCTGCTTATGGGGCTTGATTTTTAGATGAAGGATTTCTAGAAACAACCTCTCTATCTATATGAGGTAGTGGTAAGGTCTACATACATTTTACCCTCCCTAGACTTTATTATGAAATTCCATTGGGTATGTTATTGTTGTATATATATATATATATATATATATATATGTGTGTGTGTGTGTGTGTGTGTGTGCTCTTGTCATCTAACATTGATTTATGGATTATCATGTTCATAAGCATTGCATGCTTGCATACTTAGTACATTTAAATGTACTAACATATACTTTTACCTACATGAACTAACTATGTAGGAGCCGAAGACTATCCTCATCCACCTCTTTACGGCTAATTGTACTTGTGGTAAGTCCTTTACTCTAAGTACAAGACCCACCTTCTATATACCTATGATACACTACATTTACTTTATGTAACTTTACTTTGAGGGTGAGCCCGACACATCCCCATAGCTTGAGTCCAAAGTCTAGTTTCCCTTAGAATTATTTGCTTGTTATCTAATTATGTGTTTCCGAACCAATGATGTACATATGGATGTTATGAGGCTTGTTTAGGGACTTTTGGTTTCCTATTCGCTATATCAGTCCTAGGCCCTAGGCCTGGGTCGTGACACCTAGTTTCCATTGTATCAGATCATGGATCATTGTTTACTTTACATTTTTGGAGGCCCTTACAACATAGTTTGGGTACCCATTTGGATATGAGTACAATGTTTCACCCCAATACCAATGGCCAGTCCGAGAGGACCATTTAGGTGTTAGAGGATATGCTTCGAGCGTGTGTCATTGATTTTGGTGCATGATGGGATCAACACTTGTCCATGGCATAGTTTACTTACAATAATAATTATCATTCCAATATTTAGATGGTTGCGTTTGAGGCCTTGTATGGTTAGAGATGTAGATCGCCCATCGAATGGTTTGACTTAGTAGCGATGAGGAGCGTAGGTGTTGATATGTTGAGCGATGATCTAGAGCAGGTGCATTTGATGCAGAGTACGTTGGTGACAACCCAGAGTTGTCAAAAGAGCTATGTTGATAGGTTAGTTCGACCCTTGGAGTTCATGGCTGGTGACATGCTATGGTTAAAGGTCTCACCCTTGAAGGGTGTTATGACATTTGGGAAGATGGGCAAGATCAACCTGAGATTTATTGGTCCTTTTGAGATTCTTGATAGAGTGGGAGAGGTGGCTTATAGAATTGCCTTACCACCCAACCTGTCTTTAATGCACCCTATGTTTCATGTCTTGATGTTGCGGTGTTATATTTCAGAAAATTCTCATGTGATTTCTATGAATTCAATTAAGTTCAGCTCAAATTTTAATAATAAGGAGCAACCAATGGCCATTTTGGATAGACAGGTGAGAAAGTTGAGGACTAAAGAGATAGCTTCAGTAAAGGTCTAGTGGAGTCATAGGTCTGAGAGTGAGACTACACGGGAGATAGAGTCAGATATGCGCGCCTGATACCCTTAGCTTTTTGAGCCTTCAGGTATGTTCCTTATCTCATTTTCGAGGACAAACATTATTTTTAGTAGTGGATGATGTAATGACCTCGAAGGTCATTTCTATCATTCTTTGACATAATTACCATTTTATCCTTCTCGAAAGTTGCCTTAGGTCATTTTTTGTTAAGTCTAAAATTCAGATTTTAAAAATCTTGTAAAAAGTTGAAGTTTTTATAAAGAATGAGTTTTTAAAGGCTTAAAATTGGAAATTTTGAATTTTATGGTCATTTTAAGTTTTGAGTGTCAGAATTCATTTTTGTCGATTTGATCAGCTCTGAAATGAAGAATTTGGTCTTATAATTATTTACTTTCTTATTTCATGTATTGAGGGTGAGCCCTAAACTATGTCGAGGCCCTGCTCTTTCTTATGTAGAGCCAATGTTGGGCACACTAAACATTTTCACGTTGTATTATACCTTATTGGGATGTTATTACTATTGGGTTATGTTATGGAAATGATGTTCCATTTATGCTTATGCTTATGCTTATGGGATTGTGAATGTTTGGAATGTGCTTATGTAGAAAGTCCCCTAACCCGGTATGCTCCCATAGCTTGAGTCCTACTTACCCGCCCCTTACAAATACTTGCTATGTACTATGTGATTCATGCTCATCCTATTCCCGGCAACATCCCCATAGCTTGATTCCAAAGCCCATTTCCCCTAGAATTATGTGTTATGTGTTTATTGTTTTCTACGCTTTTGAACTGGTGATGTGTGTAATGATGCTATGATGGCTTGATCGAGGACTTTCGAGTTCTCCTTCACCATGTCACATCTAGGCCCTATATTCGGGTCATGACAAAGATGGTATCAGAGCCCTAGGTTTGTAAATGATCCTCGGAGTCTAAATGTCACCTCAATTAGAGTCTTATTCACGGGTGTGATGCACACCATACCTATGAACAGGAGGCTATAATGACATTCTAGGAATTTGTCTCATTTCATTATCTCTTTATGTTGTGCCATGAGTTGTTACAATAAATTTTCTTAACTCTTGGGTTTTGTCGCTCTTTCAGAACATGCCTCCCAGAAGAGCTCCCTTCCCTCATCAAGCTCCAGAATTGGAGGAGAAAGCCCCTCGGGCACCAGTAGAGGAACAGGTGTCTCATGTCGAGTTTAGGAATATGGTATCTATGTTGGGCCAAGTTGTGGCCAAACAAGCCCGGCCTATTAATCCTGTGAATATTGGCACTCAGGATTCTAGGGTGGGGGATTTCACTCGGATTAACCCTCCGGAGTTCTATGGTTCGAAAGTGGATGAAGATGCTCAAGAGTTCATTGATGAACTCACTAAGGTTATGACTATCATGGGAGTAATTTCGGAAAAGAAAGTTGAGTTGGTTGTATATCAATTGAAAGATGTGCCCAAGTGTGGTATGCCCAATGATTGGTTGAATAAGTTGCGGATGTCAAGGATGGGTTGGAAAAGTTCTAGATGCCCTTCCTTGACCGATTTTTTCCTCATGAGCTTAGAGATTCCAAAATGACCGAGTTCATCAATCTTTACCAGGGTGGTACAAGTGTGAGAGATTATGCTCTCAAATTTGCTAAACTCTTCAAGTATGCTTGTATCCGACCCCCGTGCAAGAATGCATACGTTTATTTCGAGTGGTTTGGATCTGGTGATGAAAGATTGTTGAACCTCTATGCCAATCCATGACACGGACATCTCTAGGCTCATGACTTATGCTGAGAAAATTGAGTGAAAAGCTTAAGGAGAGAAGGGTTAGTAAAGCTAAGAGGGCCCGGTTTGATGGTGGGTTCTCCAACTCTAAGGGTTGTGGTGCTTTTAGCCTATTCCATCAAGGCCAAGGTTCTAATATGAGGGTTACTAATCCTAGAATGCCTCCTCCTAAGGCACAAGTTGGGGGTGGTCCCCGAATTCCTCTTTGTGCTCAATGTGGGAAGCATCATTTTGGTGATTGTAGAAGGGCTTCGGGTGCTTTCTTTGGATGTGGTGTTTTGGACCATAAGATTTCCAAATGTCGAAGGGGTGCCAAGAAAGATCAAGTAGCTCCCGGTGGTCAAGGGCTGCCAATGGCTCCGGTTGGTGGTGCTCCTAGGAACAACCAATTTTATGCTCTTCATGCTCGACAAGAAGTGGAGGAAGCTCTAGATGTAGTGACTGGTATGTTAAAAAACTTTGATTTTGATGCTTATGCTTTACTTGATCCAGGTGCAAATTTATCTTTTATGACTCCTCTGTTAGCTGTTAAATTTGGTTTGAGTCCTGAAACTCTAAGGGAATCTTATTCAGTGTATACTCCCATGGGACAGTCTATTATTGCCCAGAAGGTGTATCGGGGTTGTCCTTTCTCTGTGTTGCATAAAGTGTTCCCCGGTGACCTTATAGAACTTGAAATGTATGATTTTGATGCTATCGTTGTTATGGATTGGTTGCATGCATTGTATTCCTCGGTTGATTGTAGAACTAGAAAAGTTAAATTCCAAGTTCCTAATGAACCTGTGTTGTAGTGGAAGCGTAGTAATTTTATGGTGAAGGGTCGGTTTATTTCCTACCTCAAAGCTCGAAAGATGATTTGTAAGTGGTGAATTTATCATATTGTGTGGGTTAGAGATGTGGAGGGTGAGTCACCTAAGCTTGAATTAGTTCCGGTGGTTAATAAGTTTCTCGATGTGTTACCCGAGGACTTGCCCGATATTTCTCCCGATAGAGAAATAGATTCTTGCATAGATCTCCTTCTGGATACTCAACCTATCTCTATTCCTTCTTATCATATGGCCCCGGTGGAGTTGAAAGAGTTAAAAGAACAATTGAAAGATTTGCTAGAAAAGGGTTATATTAGGTCGAGTATTTCACCTTGGGGTGCTCCCGTGTTGTTTGTGAGAAAGAAGGATGGGTCACTCCAAATATGTATTGATTATCGATAATTGAACAAGATGACCATTAGGAATAGGTAACCGTTGCCTAGAATTTATTATTTGTTTGACCCACTTCAAGGAGCTACTCACTTTTCCAAAATAGATCTTCATTCGGGTTATCACCAGTTCAAGATGAGGGAGTGTGACATTCCCAAGATGGCCTTTCAGACTCATTATGGTCGCTTTGAGTTTGTGGTTATGTCATTTAGGTTGACTAATGCCCCGACGGTGTTTATGGATCTTATGAATCGGGTGTTCAAACTGTTCCTTGATAATTTTGTGGTAGTCTTCAGAGATGATATCTTGATTTACTCTCGCAGTGGGAAAGAACATATAGGTCACTTGAGATTAGTTTTCCAAACACTGAGGAGAAAGTAATTGTATGCCAAGTTTAGTAAATGTTAATTTTGGTTGGGAGAAGTTACTTTCCTTGGTCATGTGGTGGCTGGTGATGACATTAAGGTTGATCCTAAGAAAACCAAAGTGGTGAAGGATTGACCTAGACCGTTGACTCCTTCGGATATTCAAAGCTTCCTTGGTTTAGCCAGTTATTATAGAAGGTTTGTAGAAGCGTTTTCCTTTATAGCATCTCCATTGACTAAGTTAACTCAAAAGAAGGCCAAGTTTGTGTGGTCAAATGAATGTGAAAAGAGTTTTCAAACATTGAAGGATTGACTTACATCGGCTCTGATCTTGACCTTGCCTAATGGATTAGATGGGTTTGTGGTATATTGTGATACGTCGCGTATTGGTTTGGGTTGTTTGCTTATGCAACATAGTAAGGTGATAGCTTATGCGTCCCGACAATTTAAGGTGCATGAATAAAATTATCCAATCCATGATCTTAAGTTGGTGGCAGTGGTATTTGCTTTGAAAATTTGGCGGCATTATTTGTATTGGGTTCATGTGGATGTCTTCACCGATCATAAGATCTTGCAATATGTGTTCACTCAAAGAGACCTTAATTTGAGACAAAGAAGATGGTTGGAACTTCTCAAGGACTATGATATGAGTGTCCTTTATCATCCCGACAAAGCTAACGTTGTGGTGGATATCCTTAGTAGACTTTCTATGGGGTGTGTGGCTCATGTGGAAGAAGTGAAAAATGAGATAGTGAAGGATGTGCACCATTTGGCTAGATTGGGTGTGAGGTTGGTCGACTCCGAAAATGGTGGAATCCTTGTTCAAGGAGGATCCAAGTCTTCCTTGGTAGTTGATGTTAAAAAGAAACAAGACTTAACCCTTCCTTGATAGAGTTGAAAAGGTTGGTTGCCGATGGAAAGATTGAGGTTTTCTCCCTAGAGGGAGAAGGTGTGCTACGGTACCAAGACCATTTCTGTGTTCTAGATGTTGATGGCTTAAGGGAGATCATCACGAAAGAGGCTCATAATTCTCAATATGTTATTCATCCGGGATCTACCAAGTGCACCGAGATTTGAGGGAGTTGTATTGGTGGCATGGTATGAAGAATGATATAGACAAGTTTGTGTCGGAATGTCCTAATTTCCAACAAGTAAAAGTGGAACATCAACGGCCCAGTGGTTTGACACAAGATATCAAAATTGCTACTTGGAAGTGGGAAGATGTGAACATGGACTTTGTGGTTGGATTGCCTTGTACTCATAGGCAATTTGATTCCATATGGGTTGTGGTTGATAGAATAACTAAGTTGGCTCACTTCTTACTGGTTAAGACTACTTATAGTGTCGAGGAGTATGCTAAGGTGTATATTCGGGAGTTGGTGAGATTGCATAGTATGCCAAGGTCTATTATTTCGGATCGTGGTACTAAATTTACATCTCATTTTTGGAAGTCTTTTCAAAAGAGACTTGGTACTACGATCAAGTTGAGCACCACATTTCATCCTCAAACCGATGGGCAAGCCTAAAGAACAATTCAAGCCTTGGAGGACATGTTAAGGGCTTGTGTGTGGGAATTCGAGGGAAATTAGGATGATCATCTACCTCTCATTGAATTTGCTTACAACAATAGCTTTCATGCTAGCATTGGTATGGATCCATTTGAAGCTTTGTATGGTAGGAGATGTAGGTCTACGGTTAGTTGGTTTGAAATAGGTGAGGCGGCCTTGTTAGGCCCAGACTTGGTTGTTGAGGCCATCAGAAAGGTGAAGTTAATTAGGGAAAGGTTGAAAATGGCTTAAAGTCGCCAAAAGTCTTATTCAGATGTTAGGAAGAGGGATCTTGAATTTCATGTTGGTGATTTAGGTGTACGCGAAGGTGTCCCCTATGAAAGTCTTCATGCGTTTTGACAAGAAGGGCAAGTTAAGCCCACGATACTTCGGACATTTTGAGAATATGGAGCGCGTTGGCAATGTGGCTTATAGGTTGGACTTGCCTTTGGACATGAGCTCCATTAATCCAGTATTCCATGTGTCCATGTTGAGAAAGTTGGTTGGTGATCCTAAAGCAATCACACCTTTGGAGGGTGTGACGGTTGAGGAGAA
>JBCEWC010003760.1:0-29206 GCA_038996855.1 Solanum aculeatissimum
GACCGTACCAAAGCTCACGGTCCGTGGCCCTTGCCTTGGGCCCTTTTCAGGGCCTATCTCTAATGTCTTCCGAATTTCAGGCAGTCCCACTGTTTAGGCCATAACATCCTCATCCGAACTTCGAATCGAGTGAAACCAGTTGCATTTCGAAGATAACTCAAAGAGATTCAATTTTATTTGTAGAAGCCCGCACGCTTTAAGTCGTATCAAAAGTTATGCTAGTTCAAAATCTACTATCCAAACGGCCTCTCTAGGCCACCAAATGATCCGTTTTGCGTTCGGCCACTTAAACTCAATTCGTGGCTACCAAAACTCAACCATGACCAGTATAACATCATACAAGACCAACCATATGGAGTTTTCAAAAACCTTTGGGTTGTTACAATAGTTGTTATCTCTCGAATATAATAAAACCAATAAAGTAGTCTAATAGTCTTGAGAGTAGGCTAGAAAGACAAGCAACTTCTTCTTAATTTATCACAAGCTCGGACCGTAAGGAAATAGAAATATTAATTGGATCCGGATTCACAACCTATACACAGGTATAGAAAATAGGGGTGAGTACCAACAGTACCCAACAAGAGGATCCAAATGTAGATAGAGAATAAAGAACTCAAATACTCCTTTCATCTCAACCACATACCTCCGAAACTACAACCCTGCATGCGGGAAAAGCCAACAAACACATATATAGATATATACATTCACAATCTCAGTACACAACATCCCAACTAGTCAACCTCAATAATTTACAAGAATAGAGTCAATAAACTTATCACACTTAATACAAATTAACACATTTAAAACAATAAATGATATGAAATGGGATGTCATGATATGCAAGTAATGAAATGCAATGTCAAATAATCGTGATGCATGTTTGTCATATAATACACATGCGCCGATATAATCAGATCGGAATCCATGAGGACCACATATAGATCATGTATGTGTCAGAACTATTTTCCTTCAGCATTTATCTTTCATATCTTGCCAAAACATTTTCCTTCAGCTTTCCTTTTCTTTTATTTTTTTTCTTTTCTTTTTTTTTCTGAAACCATTTTCCTACTGGATGATTCAATGCAATACATAATCACATTTCATATGGGCATGAGAGTATGCAAAGAGTCCATACTATCCATACATTCAATGATCACATCAAATTGTGAGAAAATCGAAAAGGTTATTCCCCACAAAATCTTTCTAATCGACATAACTGATTTTTTTTTTTTAGATCCGTACTTGTAGTATAATAATGGTGAAAATGTTCTTAAACAAAAGTAGTTATATAGTATATTATATTATACCTTTTCTAATATTTTACTGTAGCTTGATATCTCATATATCGATGCACGCGGAATATTCCTCTCCAACTAATTGATAAGTATCATATTCTCATCAATCTTTTTAGTCATGTGGTAAAATGAAAACTCTTGATCTGAGATCGTACAAAATGACTTCAACTAAAAAAGGCTCAGGGAAGATAAAAGGGTCGTTGTTATCTCGAAAGGCCATATATATATCATCGGTCGAATTAGAAGTACAGTTAAAAGTTAAAATTTATGGATTTTAAATTTTTCACCGAATTTTTTTAGCTCGTCGTAGCTACTGGGTTTAACTTAAAATTCATACATATTTACAAAAATTTATGAAACAAATACAGAGTCTAAGTAATTGTTACTTCACTTAGGGGTCGTTTGGTGTGAGGAATAAGAACAAATAGTCATGGGATTAAAAATTAGTGAAGGGATAAAATTTGATATCTTTGTTTGGTTGCCAAGAGTGGGATAACTTATCCCATCATTTATACCATAGTGATGGGATAAGTTATCCCATATACATGGTGGGATAACTTATCCCAAGATAGTTAATCCCAGGATAACTAATCTTGGGATAAGCTCTTCCCAACCAAACGACCCCTTAGTTCTTCTGAATCCGTAGCTAATACTCTCTCTCCACCTCTATGTCCATTGTGTAAAACTACATGTTGAGATAAACTTCCGGACCTGCAAAATGAATAAGTTGCATTTATAATAGATAGCAAGATTTCAAATAAGCTCCCAAAATTAGGTTAATAAATATCAATATACAAAATATGTCAAAAGTATACACACATTCCCTTTGTTTAAAAAAGAATGATGTAGTTTAACTGGGCATGGAGTTTAAGAAAAAAAAATTCAATCTTGTAATTCTAAATTAAAGTTATGTCAACAAAACAACAACAACATACCCAGTAAAATTCCACAAGTGGGGTATCAGGAGGGTAGAATGTACGCAGACCTTACCATTACCTCATAGATATAGAGAGGTTATTTCCTGGGAACACTCATCTCAAAAACCCAAGAGCATTAAAGTTATGTCAAATGTTCCAAAATCTCTTTAAATCTTACAACGTTAAACATGTCACCTGAAAAGCTGAATTAAAGTGTTGTCAAAAAAGAAAAAAGGATCATTCTTTCTAAAATAGACTAAAAAAGAAAATTGGTTATTTTTTTAAAACACGCATAGAGAATGTGTGTACACACACATACTTGTCTAAAGAGAAGGAATGTTTTAGAATCACAGTCTACTTCCAATTTTCTAATACCATTATTATTAACACACCATTCTACACTAATATTCTAGGCTAAAATTTTATACCATACTGGTATTAGTGGCTAAATATCACCCAAGGGCAAATAAGATTATAATCACATCCTCTTTAAGCAACCATTTATGTTAAGTTTCATAAAACAATGTTGCATTAGGAAGTTCCATTAGATAGAAATCAGAGAAATTGAATTTTGTGGTATACGTTGCTTTCATAATTTTGTATATGTGGTGGCAATGAAAGAATGGAAGGATGATATTGATCAATTTGTTGTGGATAGTAAGATTAAGTTGATGATTGATACCACGTATAACAGTACATCATCAAGAACTTACCCCAATTACATTCAACCTATATATGATAAAATGAGTCCATTTAGCTCATATTTATTTTAGTGGATCACTCATATTTTCAAAATGGATAAATATGAGTTGATCTATCTTAATAGCTCGTACAAATATGATCAAAATGGGCAAAATATCGGTACCCATATTGACACATAGATCCCCCCACTCATAATAAAAAAAATAATTGCACTAAAAAAATTGTGTGCATAATTTTTTTAATTTTTCTTAAAAATATTTGGGGGCAGGAGTGGGGATAAGGGATTGGGGGGTTAGGGATGCGCATCGGTCGGTTCGGTTTGATTTTATGTATTATGAGTTCGATTTTCGAATTTTAAATATGCTAAACCAATAACAAATCAATGAGATATTTTTTATCTATTTTTGGTTTATCAGTTTTTGGTCCGTAACGGTTCGATTTTTGATTTATCCAATAAGAAAATACTCATAAAATAAATATATGACTTCTCTAACTATTTGATGCAATACGATGAGATACAGTAAAACAAACAAATCAATTGAACACCTAAACTTAATAATATGCAATATTTGACCTCATATTCTAATTTACTTTCCAACAGAAGAGTTATACATTGGAAACCAAGCAAATACATGACTTACGAGTAACGATTTAGTATCAAGTGATGTTAAATTATTAATATTTAATATTTATGAAAGGATAAACTAGTAAATTGTTATAATCTTAAAGAGTTTATTAGTTTACCCAATAACCCAATACTAAAAATCGAAAGCGAACTGATAATCTGATAATTTTTTTAAAAAAAATCATTAAAAACTCGTTAACCCAATAACCCGATAACAATAAACCAATAATATTTTTTCGGTTTGATTTATCGATCGGTTTGATTTTTGCACACCCTTATGGGGGGGAGGGGGGGTAGGGTGGAAATGTGGACGGGAAGAGGGGGGTAGGGTGGAAATGTGGACGGGGAGAGCGGGGGAGGGGATAGGATGGAAGTGCGGAGGTGAGGCAAAAAAACATTTATTAAAAAAAATAATTTTTTAAAATTTAAACTTAAGTTTTGGTATTGAAGTAAAAAATATTTAGATGAGGGTTAGGGGTGGGGTGGGAGTAGGTGGGTGATAGGGTATTGAAATAGAAAATATTTAAAAAAATTATTAAAAAAAGGGAAAAAGGTCAAAAATACCCTTGTACTATCAGAAAGGATAAAAAAATATCCTTAGTTTATACTTTGGTCCATGTATGCCCTTGTACTATCTGTATCACTAGCTTCTCCCTCTTCAAGTACCCTTCCTATTACCAGCCACCCTCAACTTAGGTGTTTGGCCTGAATTAAGGTGCATAGTATCCGTCCTCAGAACTAGAGCCACTTTTGGTAGCCACCCTAAACTTAAATTTTTTGCTTCAGTTGAGGTGCACACTGTTCAAAGAAGGATCAGGGCCAATTTTAGGGCTTATATAGCACATCTGATTGGTTATTTAGGCTAAGTGGACTATTAAGAAAATCGGTCTAAGATCCCTTCCTAACCAACTAATTTATAGTCTAAATCAAAGTAACAGGGCAAGTTCTGAATCGAAACACAGTACTGAATCATGCAATTTAAGCTCACTCACTCATGGCACTGCATACATGTCAACACAGACTATTCTGATCATGTTTTTTATCACAATTTAGCCTAACCTATCAGAATAAGCACTATCAAATAATTACTCATGCATGATTGCTATCAAGACTAACTAATCAAAAAAATCTGATAGGTATCATTTTTCAACAAAACACGTCACTATGTCATAGATATGAGTATTATATTCTACTAATACTACCTAACCATCCTAAACATGCCAATTCAATAGAAAAATAGATATCCGCAGGGAAAAAGAACACAGGCAAGAAAATCCTTTGAATAAAAAATTGGGATAGTTATAGGCCAAAACTACTCAAACTTCATTGAGGCCTATAACAACCCACGACCTATCAAAAAAGTTGTGCATTGTCCCCAATGCATACAAAATATCAAGAATAAAGAACCGGGGTCAAAAGAACATACTTAGGCGCATAAGTGCCTTACTCTTCTTGGGTTGCCTCCCAAGTAGCACTTGATTTAATATCGTGACACGACTTAGCCCACTTGATTACTCAGACTTCATCAAGTGCCTTTGCTTCCACTGTCTTAATATCCTCATCATTTCCAAGAAACATCTTCACTCTTTGGCCATTTACCTTGAACGTCAAGCCATTCCTTTTCTTCAATTCAATGACTCCATAGTTGAAGACTCGTGCTATTTTAAAGGGTTCGATCCATTTATACTTGAGTTTTCCATGGAACAACCTTAATCTAGAGTTATAGAGCAACACCAAGTCTCTGAGTACAAATTGGCGCTTTTCAATACAACGATCATGCTAAAACTTCATCCATTGCTTGTACAGGGTTGAACTTTCATATGCCTTTAAGCGGAATTCATTGAGCTTATTTAACTAGTTCAATCTCGAGGTTTCCACATCATTCTAGTTCAGATTCAATTTCTCCAGTGCCCACATCGCTTTGTGCTCCAATTCTACCGGTAAGAGGTAGGCTTTTCCAAAGACAAGTTGGTAAGGAGACATACCTATCAGGGTCTTGAATGCAGTCCGATACACCCATAAGACGTCATCAAGCTTTCATGACCAGTTTGTCTTATTTGCATTCACCATTTTGGATAAGATTTGTTCGATCTTTCAATTTGATACCTCCACTTGCCCACTAGTCTGAGGATGGTTAGGTGTTGTCACTCTATGCTTGACCCTATACTTTTCAAGTAGCGCTTTGAATAACCTATTTCCTAAATGTGACCCTCCATCACTGATGATAGCCTGAGGGGTGCCAAACCTAGAGAAGAAGTTCATTTTCAGGAATGTTGTGACACTCTTGCCTTCATTATTGGAAAGCGTCACTGCTTTTATCCACTTTGATACATATTCCACAACCACTAGGATGTATTTGTTTCCATGTGAGCTAACAAATGGGCCCATAAAATCTATCCCTCATACATCAAATAATTTGATAACCATAATGTGGTTTAAGGAAAGCTCGTGTTTGCAGGAGACACCCCCTTCTCTCTGGCATCTATCATAGGCCTTAGCATAATCACGGGTATCTTGTTAGATGGTTGGCCGATAGTAGCCACACTGCAAGATCTTATATGCGGTTCATACTCCACTATGATACCCGTTGACTAGGTATGAATGGCATACTTCCAGAATAATTATCATTTCAACCTCAAGAACGCAACGACAAATAACCCCATCTGCGCAGACACAAAACAAGTATGGATCATTCCAAAAGAACTTTCTCACATTAGTCATGAACTTTCGACATTGGTGAGGTGTCAGTTCGGGGGGCACAATATCACTAACCAAATAGCTCACAAAATCTGCAATGCAGGGTATCAAGTCATGCAATGTTGCCAACACTCTTTCATTAAGAAAAGAATCATCAATCTCAACCCCATCATCACACTTTGCCATGGCCTCATCCTCCAACCTGGATAGGTGATTTGCAACCTGGTTATCTGTTCCCTTTATGTCAATCACCCCGAAGTCAAACTCTTAGAGCAGGAGTATCCATCGGATCAATCTTGGGTTCGCATATTTCTTCGTCGTTATGTACAATAGTGCTGAGTGATCCATGTGTAAAATAATTCTAGTCCCCAAGAGATAGGATCTAAACTTTTCAAATGCAAAGACCACTACGAGTAACTCTTGTTCCGTGATAATGCAGTTCTTCTATGCTACATTCAGGGCTTTACTAGCGTAATATATAGGATATAGGATTTTCTCTCTATGTTATCCCAATACCACACCCCACTTGCATCACACATGATTTTGAAGGGTTTCGACCAGTATGGACCGATAATAATAGGGGTCGATGCCAGCCTCTGCTTCAAGTCTTCAAACAATCTATGACATGAGTCATCAAACACGAACTTGGTCTCCTTTTCGAGCAATTTGCAAAAAGGGTGTGCAATATTTGAGAAGTCTTTGATGAAGCGCCGGTAGAACCCTGCATGACCAAGAAATCTTCTTACCCCTTTAACAGAGATAGGTAGGGGGAGCTTCTCAATCACCTCTATCTTGGCTCTGTCTACTTCAATGCCCTTGCTAGAAATTATGTGCCCTAACACGATGCCTTATTTTACCATGAAGTGACACTTTTCCCAATTCAAAACTAGATGACATTTTTTGCACCTTTGTAGTACCGCTGATACGCCCAAACTCGCACCTTAAATGAAGTGTAAAGCGGTCGTTGACCAAATATAGAACACAACAAGAGTTGGGGTGAATCCCACAGGGAATATGTGAAAATAAAGCTAATAGCGCTTGGTCTCACGTGTAATTACTATTTCTGAAATAACAAAACATAATGAAAATGGGGGTTTTGTAATAGTATTTAAACCTAATTATCACACTTAATCTACTGATTACTCTCTACGATGACTACTGAGATTCAACAATGTCTTACTAGACTAGGTTTGTGGTTTTCATGACACCAATTCCAATATTCAAACTTAGGGCTTCTACGATAATGATCACATATACAGAGTAAGCAATTAGTTAACACCTAATTCACCTTCCAGTCCCTCTTAGGTGTATATCGTTCCTTACCTTCCAGTCTCAGAATGTTTTACTTATTTTACCCTTGCTTTCCCCCCAGGATACTTTCACCTTCTAGTCTCGAGCACTTAGACTAGGTTAACAACCCCGAATTATACCACAAGAGTCTTTTCCTAATCACTACCTCCCTCTCTAGCTTGTAGTGAATACAGGGTTACCCTAACATGTCGACTCATCAAGGTTTAGGTTCAATTAAAGACATCTTATGGTGCGTATGATGATTATTTTTTACGTTTGCCCTAAATTTGCCTATCTTCTTTGGTTATCATGGTTCCCACAACCCTAGTTGTGGGTTTACCCTAGCATGCTTGGAGAATCCGAATGAGAATGAGATGAAGAAGTCATGATTAATACTTACGATTGAATAAATAATGAATTTATGGCTTGCAATCACAATTCAACGGATTAAAAATCACAAATCTTCATAAAAATAGCTTTACAATAAAAATATCTCAAGTTTCTAATGTTCAGCCATCAACAACAACTAAAAATGATCTAAAATAAATATATATATGACCTAGAAACTAATCCAACTCGAAAGAGAAAATCTGGTGTCGGTATGCCCGACGACAACTACACGTACCGTGTATCGTTGAACGGTCCGTGTATTTGACCGTATGGCTACACTTAGAGCACATTTCTTGCATGCTTGGGTCGACCTTTCTGCCTCACTTAACGGACTATGTGGCAGACCGTGTACCGTCACGCGGTCAGTGAACAACACCGTGTAATCTGCCTTAGTACTCCGTTTTCGTGCACTCCTTGTCAGAGGTTCTGCCTCATTTAACGAATGGTCAAACGGCCCGTGAGAAGCCACACGACCCGTTAAGGGTCCCGTGTGGTTTCACTTGGTCCCATTTTCTTCACTGTCTCCATCCTTACTTTCTGCCTCACCTCACGGTTAGACCAACGGTCCGTGAACAGTATCACGGCCCGTTAAACGCACCATGTAATCTCAATTCGAATCGATTCCTTGTCCACTTTCAGCCAGAAGTTCTGCCTCCATCCACGGTCAGCTACATGGCCCGTGAAGGAGAACACGGACCGTTAAGCCTCCCGTAAAGGGGCACTTAGGCAATTTTCAGCTTGACTCACCGTTCGCAGCATACTACCACCCATCACGACCGACCTTACGGTCCGTGAAAGCTCACATGGCCCGTGAAGGTGACCGTGTGAGGCTTAAAATGACCTTTTTGACGTTTGTTGCTTCCTTTCTACCTGTTTCTATGCCTCAAACTAATTTCCTGAAAATATCGCTAAACAAACCATTAAACACACAAAATTTGCTTGAGAACTTACGAAGATTCTAAGTGAAAAGCATTATTTGAGTTTCGTTTTCGCGACTCATCAACACCCTCAACTTAAAATCCTTGTTTTTCCTCAAGCAATGACTAACAACACACAAATAAAAGCCCCTAACATATGTCATACAATAATCCCCAAGTTATTCAAATTCACACAGCAGAAGCAACTTTAATATGTACATGCGCCCCAACAGACTTACACAACTCTGACTAAGCATCATATTACATCCAGTTGATCTATTTATACTCAAGAATTACAATGGTTGGCTGGTTTAGCAATAAAACCGTGCAAGGATGGTGTCCTCACCACAAAGAAGTCTCACACACTGTATATGTTTGCAAAACAGAGATAAAATGTAGGCACTCACGCTCATAACAGATTTTCAACTGACATACAAGTATAGACCATAAGCTTGCCCTTATTTTCACTACCTCAACTCTCGAACAACCTTTTTAGGATCACTATAGGGATTTTATGGGTTGTGACGTAGGCTTGGGTTAGGGTGTGGTACATTTAGGATCAATAGCGACTAAATTAGCCCCTCCAAGACACTACCTAGACTTAGCCCTCAATTCTTGTTGTCAAGTTCTTATTTTCCCCTATCCCCAAATATTGTAGGAGACATTGCCACTTTTTATTTTATTTTATTTTATATATATGTCTACATTTATTTCATTATTATTATTATTTTTTTTTTTTGGCTCCACTCCCCAATTTTTTAGTTCTTCTTGTTTCTTTTCATCACCATACCCCTTTTTCTCCCTTTTACTCTTCTACTTTCCCTACAATAGCCACCCTCAATTTAGGCTTTTTGCCTATGTTGAGGTGCATAGTATCTTTTTAACAGGACCAGGGCCAATGAAAGCCACCCTCAACTTAAGCGTTGACTTAATTTGCGGTTCACAATGTCCTTGGAGAGACCAGGGCCAAAATAAGGGTTTGCATAAAAATAAGAAAGGTGAGTTGGGTGATTACAAAGAAAAAGTTCATTTCGGCTCAAGTTTTGGTTCAAAGGGAACAATTTCATTTGGTTGGTCAATTCTAGGTGAAGTGACTTTACACAAAAATGACCTAAGATCCTTTCCTAATCCAGTTATTCAATTATTTCAGTGGGACTAACCGAGCAAGTTCTAGCTTGCAAATGTGTCAATTGAATTCAAACAAATGGGCTCACACGCACATGGCACACATCCAATGCTATTTAGCACCAACCAACCAAATGATTCTCATTAATTCAGAATCAATTAGACAATGTACGAAAAACTTAGCACAGAATCACACAAGTTAGTTAGGACAAGATGCATGCACACACAATCATAGTGAATATTGGCCATTATCATCATACAAACTCAGGGTTATTGCATATTCTATTAAGGACCTATACTTATGCTAAGTCCACAACCTAAATATGTCAGTTCTACTAGATAAACCACCTGAGAGAAAAGAAATATGGAAACAAAAACTCTCAGGTAATAGGAATGTCCTACCCCCACCAAAAAGACAGTGCAATGCCCTCAATACACATAAGGTAAGAAATATAAGAACATAGGGGCAAGGACATACCTGGTACGCACCAGACGTCAGGCTGATCAGCATCATCAGCATGCGACCCCCCAGCGAGGTCATCTCCATCAAAGGGTGGTCCTCTCCCGGATGTACTCCCAGACGCTCCGGTCATCCTCAAAGGTCATCCTCTCTTGTTCAGCTTGTAAAGCAGCGGCCCGTCGGTTGGCTCGAAGCGCTTTGCGCATCTGTCGTTCCTCTACTTCCTTAGGATCCTCGGGTGGGCTATGGCGCTGGTGACATTTTTTGTCCTTACCTTTCCGATGGGAAGTCTCAGGCGGTGCCATAGTGGGGGCAGCAGGTGTCGGAGGGGGCACAACCTAACAACCATCCAAAGATGGAGTGGGAGCAGGGGCTGAAAACAAGTTCAACAGTGACTCAGCCGGAGGCAGTGGAGGAGGAACATTATACTTAGCCATAAGCACGACTATCTGATTCTTCATTTCGGCTACCATGTTGACGAGATTGGTCGCCTCCCTCCCCGACAAGTTGTTGAACTGCTCATGAAAGTATGTCTCCAAGCCAGTCATCTGGCTTTGGAAATGGCTATTTCCTTTCGCAGCTCCGAGCGGATCGACTCAGCATGAGTCTGGGACACCTACAATATTATCTCGACAATCTGGTCAACTATGGCCCGGGTCTGCCGCTGCTCATTCACCAACCGATCCAGGAATTCATACGGCACATAGACATACCTTGGTGCTGTTGTCGCTTGTGAAGTACTACCCTTGGCCTGCTCCGACGCCTCACCCGTCGGAGGAATCCCTGTGACACCCTCATAATCAATTGGCTGCTACGGGACTGCTTGAGGAAATATTGGTGGGGCCCCATAGCTTTGAGACCTTGATCGGAATAGGGGGTTATTGACATCTTTGATCAGATCTATGTTAACCCCCGTAGTAGGAGATGTATTTCGGTCCAGATATCGAGTAGAGAGAACTTGGGCCCACCAGAAGAGGGCTCTGATGAGGCAAGGGAAAGGCATGATCGACCACTTACTGAGTGCCCTATCCCTCATCTCAGTGTCTATGACTCACCCAACATTAATGGGGTAGCGGGCTATGAGACACTCCACTAATGAAGCCAGCAATAATTGAAAGGTGTTGTCATTGAGAGTAGGTCACAGGGGGGCCCGCACCACGGCCACCAAAACTTAACATGAAATTTTAGGGATGCTTTGGTAATGGGGGTCCGCGGGTCAGTGAGCCAAGCAACTTTAGCACCCTGCAAGGCAATTTGTTGTGAAATCCAAATCACGACAGCAACTCTGGAGTCAGGATCCACCAATAAAGCTGCCTCAGAAATCTGATGGACTTTTGCAGCATACAGTCCGTCAGCTGGAGGTTTGTACTCTGGTCCATGCAGGAATCGATTAATGGTAGTCTCTGATATATCAACTTCCCGACCCCGAATGGACAAGGGATGTAGAGGGCCCATATTCATGGCCATGTGACGCCTCAACCACTTAGTATCACCCCCCACCACATTCATAAGATTGGTCGCGTAAGCGGAGAAGAATTCTTGGATTAGAGCTGGCCCATAGAACCCAGGCTTTTGGGCCATCCACCCAAACTCGTTGAATTCAAAGGTGGTTTTAATATCTGGAACTGTGTCGAAGTGGTTGGTTAGCACGACCAACTCAGGTATCACTGTACGCTGCCGAAAGCCTCCAGAACCTTTTGTCAACCCATTACAATATATATCCCAGCTTCCTGGGGTGGTCCAACGACGTCGGAGGAAAAAAAGGGTAGTCGTTGCCTCCTCCTCATTAGGTGTCCGAGAGATAGCATAGTGTATGGCATCATCATCGCTGTCTCGGAGCTCATCCTCTGCGGTGTCATCATGGTGGGCCGGTGTGTCAGGAGAGGTCGCATGGGTATCATCCTCGAAGTCCTGTGTCGCAGGCTCCTTCTCTCCCGCAGGAAGTGGGATCCCCTCAGTGGAAAGGGGAGTCATGGTATGGTGGGCCTTCCAGGATCGAGTTGTGCGGGGAGAGTGAGGTGGGACAATCCCAGCATAGAGGGATTCCAACCCCTCAAACGACTCCGATATCGAGCCACTCCCTATTTGCTGACTAGATGACTCGGTGGGAGAATCATGCAGGTGCGTTTGTCGGCGAGGACCCATTGTACCTGTAAGCAACAAAGCACGAATCGTTAGATATCGTAGAAAATTATAGAACAACTAATCGACGATTACTCAGACTTCCCCGTCGATGGCACTAAATGATAATAACCCTTAAGAGTGGCGTCACCCGATCTATCATCAGGAAATTACATTAGCACATTACAACAATTAAACGATAATCGAACTTAGGAAACACAATGCACAGCTATCAAAACAGGACAACGGGACGGACCCTACAGGGACCGTGTGACGTGGCACGAAGCGTGAACAAGTCTATCTGGCCAGACTCTCGATGTTGAGAAACACTAGCACCTTGACAGGATAACCAACACGGACCATGAACAGTGTCACAGGCTGTACGGGCGTCCGTGGTCCGGGGTTTGCGTGTGGAAGGAAAAAGGGCAACTGGATGGTACACCTACACGGGTCGTGGGACCGTTCACGGGCCATGAGGTAAGTCGTCTGCTTTGTCATCCTCAAGTGCTCATGACTTGCCCAAGGCATATCCAACGGGCAAGTTCGCGGTCCGTGTGATGGTACACAGTCCATGAACAGTGTCGTGGGCTGCACCATGAACACGTCTCGAGCAACCAACTCGTAAATCCGAAAAGTAGGTCCACGGATCGGGGAGGAGACACACTTCCACGCACATAACAGAACGAATACTAAAGGTTTACCGCACAAAATGACATCAACAAGCTGAATTCGGCATATTTTTCAAGAAAAACCTCAAGGTTCATCAATGGTGGTTCACTACTCCCAACTTGTTCCCATACCCGATTTACCCCATTACAACACCAATTACCACCTCCAACTTCAAGTTATTCCCTAAGGGAGGCACATAAACCACTAATTTCGACAAGATAAAGAAGAAATCGAAGAATTACTTACTTATTTCTTGATGAAATTGGTAGACGAGTGAGTATATTGAGGTCTCAAATTAGGTGTGATGCGAAACGGAGCATGAGGAGGTTTGAATTTATGGTTAGGGAGATAGGTTGTGAGGGAGTTCAGAGGATATGGGATAAGGTTGGTAAGAAAGTATGAAGAAAAGTGAGGAATGGAGTGTTGGGGTTGAATAAATTCAACTTACCTTGGTCAACCCAGTCAAACGGTCAGCACACGGTCCACTTGATGTACCGTCCCACGTGTCACGGACCGTGGGGTCGTCCATTAAAACTCACTTGGCCAACGGCTAGTTACGCTTACCCATTCATGCACTTCCCCACTTAACGATTGACATCACGGTCTGTGTGATGTCACATGGGCCGTCTGGCCATCCGTGTAATGGGACTTGGATTTCTGAGCAATTCTTCCCATGGAGTAAGTCACTGCCCCACTTCACGGTTGGCCTAACGGTCCGTGTGGTGTCACACGGGCCGTTTGGCCGTCCGTGTAATGTGACTTGGATTTCTGAGAAATTTTTCCCATGGAGTAAGTCACTGCCCCACTTAACGGTTGGCCTCATGGTCCGTGTGATATCATACGGGTCATTTGGCCGTCCGTGTAAGGGGATTTGGATTTCTGAGCAATTCTTCCCATAGAGTAAGTCACTGCCCCACTTCACGGTTGGCCTCACGGTTCGTGTGGTTTCACATGGGCCATTTGGCCGTTTGTGTAATGTAACTTGGATTTCTGAGCAATTCTTCCCATGGAGTAAGTCACTGCCCCACTTAACGGTTGGCCTCAAGGTCCGTGTGATGTCACACGGGTCATTTGGCCGTCCGTGTAATGTTACTTGGACTTGTGATCGACATTCCCACGGGATAGGTTTACTGCCCCACTTCACGGTTGGACTCACGGTTCGTGTGGTGTCACACGGGCCGTTTTGTCGTCTGTGTCATGGGACTTGAAACCGTGACCTGAAACCAAGACGAACTTACCTGGAAGGTCGTGACTGCAACACACTCACAGATCGTGTGCTGACACACGAGCCGTGGATAATGTCGTGTTAGTGTCCTTCGTTCATTTTGCCCAATGTTTCGCTCCAAGCCCTCGTCGTATCCGTCATGGCTCTTTGTAATGCTCGTTTTAACACACCAACCTGCATCTGCAACTACAAAAATAATGACTAATAAAATACGACAAGTAAACAACTCAATTTAAACTTTTGTTTTTGAATAATTAAAGCATGGGTTGCCTCCCATGAAGCGCTTGATTTTACGCCATGGCACAACGGGTCTCCCTGATTACTCAGACTTTATCAAGGTGCACTACCTCTACCACGGAGGCTTCAGAAACAGCACCCACATATTGCTTGACTCTTTGGCCGTTTATCTTGAACCTGTGCCCTTTCTCTTCTTCTAACTCCAATGCACCATGGGGGAAAAATTTAACAACCTTGTACGGACCTTCCCATCTAGACTTTAACTTACCTGGAAACAGCCGCAATCGAGAATTGTAAAGCAACATCTTGTCGCCCACATTAAAGCTACGCGGTGCGATGTGTCTGTCGTGGTGTGCCTTCATCCTAGCCTTATACAGTGCAGCACTATCGTACGCTTGCAAATGCTCCTCATCCAGCTCATTGATTTGGTCCAACATCAGATCTGCGGCTTCGTCTAAATTCAAATTCAACTTCTTTAAAACCCATAATACCTTATGCTCAAGCTCCACGGGTAAGTGACACACCTTACCAAACACCAATTGGTATGGGGACATACCGATAGGGGTTTTGTAAGCTGTGCGATAGGCCCACAGTGCATTATCAAGCTTTCTTGCCCAATCAATCTTGGAAGCATTGACAGACTTTGCGAGGATCTCTTTGATTTCCCTGTTGGACACCTCAACTTGGCCACTAGTTTGCGGATGGTAGGGTGTGGCGACCCTATGCTGCTTGACCCCATACTAGAACCGCACGAAAGATCTTGTTACAAAATTGGGTTCCCCCATCACTAATGATAGTTTTGGGTGTCCCAAATCTGGAGAAGATGTTTTGCCTCAAGAACTGGGCAACACTTTTACTCTCATTGTTCGGCAGCGCTACTGCTTCCACCCAATTTGAGACATAGTCGACTTCTACCAAGATATACCTCATCCCATAAGAGCTCACAAAGGGGCCCATGAAGTCTATGCCTCAGACATCAAAGATTTCAACCTCCAGAATAGGCGTCAAGGGCATCTCCTGGCGCCTAGAGATATTACCTTGTCTCTGATATTGGTCACATCCCACCACTAGGTCATGAGTATTCTTGTACAGAGTGGGTCAGTAGAATCTACATTGGAGTATCTTTTTAGCAGTCCTGGCACTACTGTGGTATCCCCCCACGGGAAAAGCGTGGCATGCTTTCATTATGTTCAACATCTCTTCTTCAGGAACGCACCTCCGAATGATCCCATCAGCACATGTGCGGAATAAGAATGGTTCATCCCACAAGTACTTGCGCACATCATGGAGAAACGTTTTTCTCTGATGAGAGGTTAAGTCCTCAGGCATGAGGTCACGCACCATATAGTTAGCATAATCAGCATACCATAGAATTAAACCAACAGAAGAAGCTTGTACTTGCTCATCAGGAAATAAATCGTCGATAGTTAACCAGTTGTTCCCCTTTGACTCATCCTCCAAGCGAGATAGGTGATCTACTACTTGGTTGTCGACCTCTTTTCTGTGTTGGACCTCAAAATTGAACTCTTGCAATAGTAGGACCCATCGTATCAGTCGCGGTTCGGTGTCCTTTTTGGCCATAAGATACTTCAATGCTGCATGTTCAGTGTTCACAATTACCTTGGTACCCAAGAGGTAGGCCCGAAACTTGTCAAAAGCATAGACCACGGCTAGCAATTCCTGTTCAGTTACGGTGTAGTTTCTCTGGGTTTCATTCAGGGTCTTACTGGCGTAGTAAATGGGATGAAAGATCTTGTTGTGCTTCTGACCCAGCACAACTCCCACAGCAGTTCCACTTGCGTCACACATAATTTCGAATGGGGTTGACCAGTCAGGAGCCACAACCACAGGCGCAGTAATCAGCTTTTGCTTCAAAGTCATAAAAGCCTGTCGGCAGCTTTCATCGAACTGGAACTTGGCGTCTTTTTCCAGCAGCTTACACAATAGTTATGCAATTTTGGAAAAGTCCTTTATGAACCAGCGGTAGAATCCCGCGTGCCCCAGGAAACTTCTTACTCCTTTTAATGAGATGGGTGGTGGTAGTTTTTCAATAACTTCAATTTTAGCCCTATCTACCTCTATGCCACTTTATGAGATCTTGTGGCCAAGGACTATCCCCTCCTTGTTCATGAAACGATATTTTTCCCAGTTCAAAACCAGTTTTGCCTCTTCGAAATGCTGTAAAGCCTTACCCAAGTTCAGAAGACAGTCACCAAAGGATTCACCTACCACTGAGAAGTCGTCCATGAAGACCTCCAAGGTATCTTCAACCATATCTGAGATGATTGACATCATGCATCGCTGAAAAGTAGTTGGGGCATAACACAACCCAAATGGCATCCGTCTGAAAGCAAATGTCCCATAAGAACAAGTGAAGGTGGTCTTCTCTTGATCTTCGAGCGCTATCGATATCTAATTATACCCCGAATAACCGTCTAGAAAATATTACCATCCTCTACCTGCTAACCGATCTAATATTTGGTCCATAAAGGGCAAGGGGAAGTGGTCCTTCAAGGTCTATTTGTTCAGTTTTCTATAGTCCATGCAGACCCGTCAGCCAGTTACAGGACATGATGGGACCAACTCGTTCTTATCGTTAGCAATGATTGTCATCCCCTCTTTCTTAGGCACACACTGGACTGGACTAACCCACTGACTGTCTAAAATCGGGTATATCACCCCAACATCTAACCACTTAATAATCTCCTTCTTGACAGCCTCTTGCATGGGCGGATTGAGCCTACGCTGATATTCGATGCTGGGTACACAGTTATCTTCTAACTTAATCTTATGAGTGCGTATGTCTGGCGGAATTCTCACAATGTCAGCTATGGACCAACCAATTGCCTTCTTGAATTGTTGAAGTACCTTCAACAATGCTACTATTTGCATTTCCTGCAAATCTGCAGCCACAATCATGGGTAAAGTATTATTATTACCAAGGAAAGCATACCTTAAATGTTGCGATAGTTCTTTGAGCTCCACTGTTGGTGGCTCTTCAACAGAAGGCTTAGCGGGTAGTGATGGTCTATTTTGCAAGTCTAGATCCAACTTTCTCGGCACGTAGCGTCTGGTTCCCCTGCCCTGCAATGCTTGCACTGTACCCTTATAGTCGATCACACTATCATGGGGAAAATTCATGATCACCGCAACCAGCTCATCTATACTCAGTTCCTCTTCAACTGGAACCTCAGAAAAGTACGTCTCTTCTACATCCATGACAGACATTATCGACATCTCTCTGGGCCGCTTCATAGATGCACAGACATTGAATTTGACCTCTTATGAGTTCAATCTGAAGGTCAACTCTCCACGTTCCATGTCTACTAATGCTCTGCCGGTAGCCAAGAATGGTCTCCTAAGGATGATGGGAACCTCAAAGTCGACCTGGAAATCAAGGATAACAAAATCTACAGGGAAAATGAACCTACCTACCTTTACCAGCACATCACATAGAATTTCCATGGGTCTCTTAACAAACGTGTCCACCATGAGCAGCCGCATCATCGTGGGTGTGGGGGCTCCCAAGCCTAACTACCTGTATACTGCTAGTGGCATCAGGTTTATACTAGTACCCAAATCGCAGAGAGCTCGTGCAAAATCAAATGCTCCTATTGTGCATGGAATAGTAAAAGCCGCAGGATCCTCCTTTTTCTCCACTAACGATCTTGTCGCAATGGTACTACAGTGGTGGAGGGTCCCTACTGACTCGGATGTGATAGTCCTCTTCTTAGTTACTAAGTCCTTCATGAACTTAGCATAGCCCGGCATCTGTTCTAGTGCTTCCATTGACAGACAACTCTTTTAACATTTCTAAAACCTTCTGAAACTTGTCGTTGTCTTCCTTCTTCAAAGTTTATGGAAATGGTGGTGGTGGCTTAGGGACAGCTGGCAAAAGTGTTGGCTCTGGTTTATCCGACCCATTTGGTTCTTAACATACCCAGCCTCATTGGGAGTCACAACGACTTCTTCCACTACCTCACCAGTCTGGTGCACATTGGTGTTAGCTGCATTACTACTCTCTTGAACTACCTTTTCGTCTCTGACTAGCATTGGTTCATGGAGCACCTTCCCACTTTGTGTTGTCACAGCCATGCAGCGACCATCATTTTTGGGGTTCTGGATGGTATCACTAGGAAGGGTCCCAACCTTTCTTTGATTTAGTGACGCTGATAACTTCTCCATTTGTTGCTCTAATTGCTTAATTGAGGTAGAGTGAGAGTCCAGTAACTGACGAATATTTGATATTTCCCCACGCATGTCTCTCACCCCACATTCAGTCGCTTCCACTTTGTCTAGCACTTTAGCCATCATCTCTTCCAGCTTCGAGGGGCCACTACCATTATTTGGGCGTTCTCTATTCATAGAAGGTACGTATGGTGCTGCCCGATCATTTCTGTAGTTGTCTCTGTTCTGACAGTTACCATGGGTCGATCATAGTAATTTTCTCATCCAAAGTTCTGACCTTGATTTTCGGAGTTGAATGTCCGAAACCCCCCCTGACTATTCAACAACTTAGCTTCTTCATCATACTCGAACCATGCATCATCATACCTGGGCACCATGTCTACTACTTTGACTTTCTCCAAACCTCCACCCAATAGCTTCTTTGTCAACAAATCCATCTGAGTTTGCATGTGGGCCATGTTTTGATCTTGTTCCTCTTCTTTCTTGCGCTGTTCAGCACTCATCCCAACAAAGAACCCCTGAACAATTGCCATCTCTCGTATACCAGGCTCTGCTATTTTTGGCCGCTTGATCCAAGATGCCGATAATATCAGGAAATGTTCTGGCCATATACGAACCCCCACAAGCTGCATCAACAATCGGCTTAGTCAAAAAGTTACAAGACCGGTAGAAAACCTCCTTTAGATGCTCATCTGTGAGGTTGTGGTTCGGGCATTGCTTAATCTTTTGCCTGAACCGCTCCCAGGTCTCATATAACGCCTATGTTGGTAATTTCCTGTGTGCCCCAATCTCATCCTTCAGCTTTAGCTTTGCAGATGCTGTGAAGAATCTCTCTAGAAATACCTCCTTTAGTTCACCCCATGTGTGGATAGAATCTTAAAAGAGCTCGTTCAGCCACTTGGTTTCCTCCCCAGACAGAGACAACGGAAATAACCTTAATCTGATAGTCTGCTGATTAACTCCCGGGATTTCAGAGGACTGGCAGGTGGAGACAAAATTCATGAGATGCTGGTTGGCATCTACATGTGGTTGTCCCGTAAACAGACCCTTCAATGACAGCATTTGCAGCATCGTGCTGGTGATCGTAAACTTAACCCCAGTGGGCAGTGGCGGCAAGACAATTGCTCCAGTAGCTCCAACGCCATCTTCCTATCATATCTTGCTCGTGGCTGCTGGGGGACAGGTGGTTGCAGGGGGACAGGTGGTTGCAGAGGGGCAGGTGATCTAACTCCAGCATGATGCTGAGGAGGAACCACAGGTGGAACTCTCTCCATCAAGATCAAAAAATATTGATCCCCTTGTGGCCCCTATTCTTGACATTTAGGGCTAACTCATGCCGCCTCTGCGCCTCACGCTCATGTGCGTTCATTCTTCGGATGGATCTCTGTAGCTCTGGGTCGCAGGCGATTAGCGGTTCACTTTTACTGGGGTGGTGGGCATGCACTACCTGTCTCCTGCAGTACTAATAAACAAAACAAAAAAAAGTAAAATCAGGAAATAGAATTACACTAAAACTAGTACTAATAGACTATATCTTCGTCGTATTCCCCGGCAACGGCGCTAAAATTTGATACGCCCAAACTCACACCTCAAATGAAGTGTAAAATGGTCGTTGACCAAATATAGAAACCAACAAGAGTTGGGGACAATCCCACAGGGAATGCGTGAAAATAAAGCTAATAGCGCTTGGTCTCACGTGTAATTACTATTTCTAAAATTACAAAACATAATGAAAATCGGGGTTTTTAAATAGTATTTAAACCTAATTATCACACTTAATCTACTGATTACTCTCTACGATGACTATTGAGATTCAACAATGTCTTACTAGACTAGGTTTCTGGTCCCCATGACACCAATTCCAATATTCAAACTTAGGGCTTCTACGATAGTGATCACATACACAGAGTAAGCAATTAGTTAACACCTAATTCACTTTCCAGTCCCTCTTAGGTGTATATCGTTCCTTACCTTCCAGTATCAGAACATTTTACTCATTTTACCCTTGCTTTCCATCCCAGGATACTCTCACCTTCCGGTCTCGAGCACTTAGACTAGGTTAACAACCCCAAATTCTGCCACAAGTGTCTTTTCCTAATCACTACTTCCATCTCGGGCTTGTAGTGAATACAGAGTTACCCTAACGCGTTGACTCATCAAGGTTTAGGTTCAATTGAAGACATCTTATGGTTCGTATGATGATCATTTTCGACGTTTGCCCTAAATATATCTATCTTTTTTAGTTATCATGGTTCCCATAACCCTAGTTGTGGGTTTAGCCTAGCATGCTTGGAGAATCCGAATTAGAATGAGATGAAAAAGTCGTGATTAATACTTACGATTGAATAAACAATGAATTTATGGCTTGCAATCACAATTCAATGGATTAAAAGTCATAAATCTTCGTAAAAATAGCTTCACAATCAAAATATCTCAAATTTCTAATGTTCAACCGTCAACAATAACTAAAATGACCTAAAATAAATATATATATGACCAAGAAACTAATCCAACTCGAAATAGAAAATCTGGCGTCAGCATGCCCGACGGCAACTACACGGACCGTGTACCGTTGAACGGTCCGTGTAGTCGACCGTGTGGCTACACTTAGAGCACATTTCTTGCACGCTTGGGTCGACCTTTTTGCCTCACTTAACGGACTATGTGATGGACCGTGTATCG
Source organism: Solanum aculeatissimum (assembly GCA_038996855.1). Lineage (NCBI taxonomy): Eukaryota > Viridiplantae > Streptophyta > Magnoliopsida > Solanales > Solanaceae > Solanum > Solanum aculeatissimum. Next base: position 21,541 of record JBCEWC010003760.1, read on the forward strand.
TCACACGGTCTGTGAACAGCACCATGTAATCTGCCATAGTACTCTATTTTTGTGCACTCCTTGTCAGGGGTTCTGCCTCATTTAATGAATGGCCAAATGACCCGTGAGAAGCCACATGGACAGTTAAGGGTCCCGTGTGGTTTCACTTGATCCTGTTTTCTTCACTGTCTCCGTCCTTACTTTCTGCCTCATCTCATGGTTGGACCAACGGTCTATGAACAGTATCACGGCCCGTTAAATGCACCATGTAGTCTCACTTAGAATTGGTTCCTTGTCCACTTTCAGCCAAACGTTCTGCCTCCATCCACGGTCAGCTACATGGCCCGTAAAGGAGAACACGGACCGTTAAGCCTCCCGTGAAGGGGCACTTGGGCAATTTTCAGCTTGACTCACCGTCCACAGCACACTGCCACCCATCACGACTGACCTTACGGTCCGTGCAAGCTCACACGGCCCGTGAAGGTGACCGTGTTAGGCTTCAAATGACCTTTTTGATATTTGTTGCTTCCTCTCTAACTGTTTCCATGCCTCGACCTGATTTCCTGAAAATATCGCTAAACAAACCATTAAACACACAAGATTTGCTTGAGAACTTACGAAGATTCTAAGTGAAAAGAATTATCTGAGTTGCATTTTCGCGACTCATCAACCGCCTATAAATTCATCAAATAATCCTCAAACGAGGCACCCACCACACTGAAGTCATCCATAAATACCTCGATTGTGTTTTCTACCATGTCTAAGAATATAGACATCATACATCTCTAGAATGTGGTTGGTGTATTTCATATCCCAAATGGCATCCTTCTGAATACAAAGGTTTCATAAGGGAATGTAAATGTGGTCTTCTCTTGATCCTCTAGAGCGATAGAGATTTGATTGTATCCTGAGTAACCATCGAGAAAGCAAAACCAATCATTTCCAGCCAACTGGTCTAGCATATGATCTATGAATAGCATAGTAAAGTGATCTTTATCTGTCAAGGCATTGAGTTTCGTGTAATCCATACATACCCTTCATCCTTTGACTGGTCGCATAAGGATCAACTCGTTGCTCGCGTTAGGGACCACAGTAATACCTCCCTTTTTTGGAACACATTGGACTGTACTCACCCATTCACTATCAGCTATTGGATATATTACACCTGCGTCCAACCATTTGATGATTTTCTTACGCACTACCTCCTACATAGGTGGGTTGACCAGTTGGATCTTATGAGTGCATACCCCAGGTGGAATACCTACGATATCTGTTATTGTCCATTCTGTAGCCCTCTTGAACTGTTATAGCACTTCGACTAATGCCCTCTCCAGTTCATTTGTTAGGTACGCTGCCACTAGGATCGGTAATGTGTTGTCAATACCCAGGAACACATATCTCAGATGGGTCGGAAGGACTTTTAGTTCTAGAACTGGCGGCTCCTCTATAGAGGGTTTTATGGGCGACAACTCCCAATTTTCAAGTCCAATTCCAGCTTAGCTTGTCACCAGAGGCGACTAGACACTCCCAGATCCTTTACTATTTAATCATAGTTTAGAATGTCATCACTTTCAAAGTTCATCAGTACCACCTCCAAAGTGTTGACACCCAACCTCTCTAAATGAATGCAGGTGATCAGAAACTAGTAGAAGAGCTAACTAGGGTAATGTGTTCCCCATGAATCCCTAACTTGGTATTATCGGATAAATACAATCTTTTTCAGTGTGTAAGTGTAGGACAGTAAGCTAGGTTCACCTAAACCTTTGATCCAGTGAATAGGTAAATTTTATCCTGGAGCTTGATCTGTCTCCGTGATGTGGCATTACTTACCCTTACGTTTTATTCCAGTGCAACCTCTCCTTGATCCAATTTGATTGATTAGGTGAGAATATCTCAATCGAATCCTGTTAATTACCTCTTTTCCTATTCATTACTTCCTTGATCTGGCAAGTAACACTAAGTGAATTCTAACGTAGGCCTCCATTAAAAAGCAGTTAAAGCGAAGAGGATTAATTAATACAACCTAACACACCTTCCAAGAATTACATAATATTCTATTTTACCTTGTTAGTTCATCATGGTTTCCACAACTCTAGTTGTGGATTTAACTATGCATGATCAGTACAAGTGCAGAAATAATGAAATAGAGTAGCATAATTAAGCACTTACACAGATAAATTAAGAATATGAAATTCAACTCTTCAATTTGAATTACAAGGTCGAATAAAGAACACACACTAATATTTTTCTCTCAAAATATGATGAATCCTAAGTGTATCCTCTGAAACCTTGTTCAAACTTCGTGACTACTGGAAACTTAATGAAAAATAATCTAAAATCCTATTTATAATGTGTAAAATATAAAATCAAAATGAAATAGGAAAACTGTATCGGCACCATCTACGAACAAGTTCACGACTCGTGCATCATTATACAGTTTGTACATCAGGATTTTATGGATTATAACTGAAATATGGAGATTAATTCTATGAGACCTTTTCATGGGCCGTGTAAGATTTTACGGCCCGTGGGGGTTTCTTCTGATGACCTTTCAGAACTTCTCCACTTTCTGATCCTCAGGGCATGACCACACTCTACGACTCGTGGATCAATCTATGGCTCGTCTGCTTCCCTCATAGAGTTTAACTCAGAAATCCACCTTTCACTGGAAATTGATACAAGACCTCATATATGGCTCGTGAACCTTTCCACGACCCGTAAAGGGTTCCGTGGATCATCAAATTCTACTGTTTCAGTCCACTTTGTCCAAAATTCATGCCAAGATTCGAATCCTGCAAAACAAACACAAAACACAATCAAACCTATTAACATCGCTTTGAGAACACAAAAATTCTAAGTTTTAAGCATAAAAAATATTACATTTTGGCAGCACATCACTCCGCGTTCGCGAAAAACAAAATCTACCCTAAATAGTTTAGTTTTAAAAGACATATTTTCATACATTTCCACCATTTTCAACCCCTGAAGCTCTGCTTTCAAGAGATTTTCCAAAGGTTTTCAAGTCAAATTGATTGGGTGACTATTTTCTAACATATTTCAATGATTTCCATTGATTAATTTTTGTTTTAAACTTATAATTTTGGGTTTTCAATGGTAAAATTTGAGAATTTCTCGGACTTTAATTTTCAAACTTTAATTGATGATTTATCCCTCATCTTAACTCTGTTTTTGAAACCATTTTCACCATTGAACTCCTTTTAACCTTGGGAATATTTTCATGCTTTAATTTTTAGATTTCGACTATATTTTCCAACATGAGATTTTTGACCATTTTGCTCTTTTCACCCGAATTAATTGATTTTTGTATCATTAGATTTGTTATGTGATTGTGATGATGCTATATTTGAATTGATTATGGAGATTTAGAGTACCGTCGAAGGGGGAAAGTGGTGGATTTGACTTGAAATGAGACTTTATTTGAGGCAAGTGGACTTCCAACTTTTTATTAAGTGTGATTGAACCTTGTATGCTCCTATATATTTATGATAGAGTATTTTGGGGTAGAATTGTATTATCTTTGGCTTTGATCATAAGATTTCAATTTGGGTGTTGACTTATATAATAATTTCTTGACTTGTGAAGTTAATTGTGAATTGCAATCTATATGTGAACTTGTGAATTATTTGATATTGAGGTAGAGATGGAACTTATATTGTGATACGGTTGAGATGGTGACTGATATGATATTGAGACATTGATGATACTGATACTATGATAACATTGAGCTCATTATGGTGTTGGCACTATGATATCATTGAAATCATGCACTTACATCTTCTATTATTTGTGCATATGATACTTATAATGGCTATGGCCGATAGATGAGTAAGGTGACATATGGGTTGGTGGCCGAGGTCTCTATCGATCGAGCTGAGGTAATATACCCGCGGTTTGTGGTCATTTCTAGATGGGTCCGAGGTCATTTCTAGATGGGTGAGCAAGAACCGAGGTCATTGTCGGCCATGTTCACAGATACATGGTCTAAGTGAGATCCTCATGAGATCCGTCAGTGTCAATGGCATCCTGAATCTCTTCAATAGTTGGGATAATCTCCATGGTTTCGAATCGGAACACCATTCTTTCATTGTCCCAGTATGCGTTGAGGACCTCTATCAATTTTGGATAAGCAGGCATCTCCATAAGCCAGGGTAACAATCTTATGTGCTTGTTCAACTCTCTTTTGTATTCTATGTTGAGGTCATTCCACCACATTTGAAGCCTTTGGAGAGATTCTACGACCATATCAAACTTGAGAAATCGAGTCATACCTACAAAAAGAAGGCTCAGTTAGGACTTCTCCCCCCTCAATGGGGCAATAGTTGATTTAGCACATACACATCTTTCAAATATCACATAAGATGATGTGTCATTAGGTCGGGGACCTTTGACACGTTTTGGTGGTTTTCTAATGGACTTAATACCTCTGTGTATTAAGTCGTCCTAGGCTAATGCTTAAACTTAGGAATTTTGTTTCCGCTCTATCCTAAGTTAACTAAGAGTTGGTTTCGAATTGACCTAGGACTCGAGTTGGACAAACTTCGGGGTAAAATAGTAAATGGCGTTGGATAACCACAAACCAACTACCCATTTACTATTTTTGAAGAAGTAAAGAGGTTTTTCTGAAGGGACAACCGGATATAACCCCGTAACCGTCCTCAACCTAATTCACTCTAAATTGTCGTTTGACAGAATATGTCATGAACAATAATAAATCAATTAAAATATTGAATTTAAACAAATAATTGTGCAAATAAAGAAAATAAATTACTAATTATTACAAAACCAAATAGTTAGTCGAATAAAGTCCTAATCTAATGGTAGAATCTAATTAATCCCCAGAGGAGTCTCCATTTTTGTTAATTAGGAAAAAATGACTTAATTTCAAAAATTAGTTTAATATTTAATTAAAATTCATTTTTTGAAATTAGGAGTCGCCACTTAATTTTTAAAAAAAATTAAGAAAATTAATTTTTAAAACCTAACAAAAAGTTTTTAAAAATATCAAAGATCTAGTTAAGGATTCAACTTCTACCTTGAGAAGAGGTTAGTCACTCAAAATAGCCGCTTAAATGTAGTTGATCGACGATTAAGAAATTTTGACTAACTTTGAGAATTTGAGAAAATTGAGATTCTAAAGTCCTAACTTCACTAAAAATAGGCTAAGCACATAAGAAGAGAACATTTTTTTTAGAAATTAACTTAGAAATATTTCTTGAAAGGGAAGTAGTAACTCTATAGTTGAAAAAGTCATTAAGACTGACATAACGGTTGACTTGGGAAGATTAATTAGATTAAAAAGAAACAAAACTACTAAATTAATTATACAAACACAAATAATTCAAATAATGTAAATAAACATAATGACAATTTAAGGAGAATATTGGGCTTGGCAAGCTCAATTTTCAGCATCCTGTCCTATTTTCTAAGAGTTTGGGCCTGTCTGGCCCATTTATCCTATGGTTGTTGCTGCACCATTTGGGCTTTCTAGCCCATTTTCTTCATCCTGTATATGCTATGTATCTGAGGTATATCACAACTCTTCCATGTTAACGATAGGCTTACTCGAGGGAGGGATAACTTAGGCCCCTGGGCCTATAGAAATGCAGAAATAGAGGTCCAAAAATGGACCCAGATCATAGTTCATGCAAAAATAAAATAAAATACGGATTAAAATTAATGCTAGGTGATCATAAGTAAAAATTAGAACCCAATCAACATATTAATCAAGTTCATTTAAGTGTAAAAAAAGAATATAGCCCATCACCATTTAAAACCACAAAGCATCATTGGCTCAACATTTAATTTGTGAAGAAAAGGAGATGAGACAAGATGGAGCAAACAATAGTTTTCAGTTTACGTAACTTATAGCAGTAGACATTTCAACTAAGGAAAAGCTGAATTTTCTGACTTCATTTAGTGTAAAATAAAATCCTAGGAAGGAAAGGTGCAAACAAACTCAAGCAAATTAAATATTCAGTGAAAATCAACACATAGTTATGACAAAATCATTAACTAAACTGACTGATATCGCCATAAACAAATTGAACAACTCAAAATGAGAATCAAACAGAGAAGATATATGTTCAGTTAAGAGTGTAGATAAGCTAATAACTAACGAATTTTATGAACTCGTATAACTATTCGCAATCAAAAGTTTAAGATTTGAGAGATTATACAAAAAACAAGAAGCAAAATAACCTAACAGCATGCTAAGTAAGGTGTATTCACGAGATCAACTATAGCAAACCAGCAAAGCAAACCAAGGAAAAACATAAGTCAGGTGTCCTAGAAAACAAAATTAAACATCATCTGCAGGTAACTTAAAGGACTGGTCAAGATTTGGAGAAAAATTCAAGATACAAACAAAGCCGGAAACTAATTTTTTGTAACACAAACACGGGGATTTGGAGTCATTTTGGCAGAAAACTAGATTGCACGTCAAAGGCTCAAACTCTTAAAATATTGAAACAGCGAAAATGGATCGTTTTGAAAGTATTACTAAGGCAGATTGAAATCTAGGAAAAAACAGAGATGAAAGTGTATCGTCTTCAAACAAAGAGCCACGTTTGAACCATTAACAAATAAAGGTATGCTATGATTCCTAACTACATATATGTAAAGGAGAAGAACACATAACGATGAAACAAAAATCATACCCTAAATAGCGATAGATAATAGTCAAGAAGCATTTGCACACCATTCATATATTCCAATGATAAACAGTAACATAAATTAGGCCCAATCCTCAGCAAAACACACTAAGCATACAACACTTAAACATGAAGAACGTGAGAGGCAAAGATATTACCTTTTTGAGTGCAGGAACCGGGACGAGATAAGCTTAACCAAGAAGATGAAGGAGACTCACCCTCAACAAGACCTTGTTTACGAACCTTTAACTTCAAACGGCAGGAATCCCTAACTTTAAGGACCTCAAAGTCGATCGATTTTCTGGAAATATGGTTTTTGAAAACGAAAATGTAGAAACTCCTAATCCTCTTTTTCAGTGATGAAGAAGGGATATTTATAGCCCAAAATTAGGAAAAAGTATGGGGAAAACGCAGGGCAAAAGGAAGATTTTAGGTCGAATTTTGATAGGATTTAGGTCTTTCAAACTCGAATTCAAATTTTTGACAAGGCATATCTCCAATCTGTTGAGAAATCCTCAACGAATTTGAGAGTTTAGCCGTTGATTTCGAGGTTAAGGGCAAGGGAGGAATCAGAACCGGGACCGGCACCACCGGATCGATATTTATCGGAACCGGACCGGTACCGGTCTATCAGGGTACCGAAAGTATCAGGATACCGAAAGTATCCGGGATCGAAATGGTACCGGGACTGAGAAATTCGATAATTTGGCCCCTTACCTTTCCGGTCCGGTATATCCGTAGCCAAACTGATCCGGTAATCCGATAGATCAGGTATTTAAAAAAATTAGTTAAAGTTTGAATTTAAAGTTGTATACTTGTATTTAATATAAAAGTTCAATTTATTATTGTCAATTTTTAAAATATATAAAAATTTTAAAATTTTCAAACTTCAAACTTTATTTTGTATTTAAAGTTTGATAAAATTTAAACTTTAAATAATTTTCAAATTTTCAAAAATCAAACTTCAAATTTTTTAAGTTTTCAAATTTAAAACTTTGAGTTTTAAACTTTAAATT
>JBCEWC010003761.1:0-29205 GCA_038996855.1 Solanum aculeatissimum
ATAAGAGGTCGGTTTTTCTTGTATTTAATTTTTCCGCGAACAGTTTCGACCTCCAAAGGTCAGTATATTATTTTTCCGCATTTGTTTCATCAAATACCGACTTCTTGAAGTCGATTTTCTGAAGTTTTTGTTTTAATTTATTTTTTTAACAAATACCGACCTCCGGAAGTCAAAAATTACCGACTTCTATTGGAGGTCGGTAATTTTGAGGTCGGTATTCATTGTTTTTTTAGTGGTGTAATTCAAAGTTTGTAGTACTGAATGCAATTTTTATACTCCAATTTCATATGACCAACATGTAACTCATTGACTCGTTCATAAATATGCATAAATACTCAAAATAATTGCAAGTAACTCAAAGATTAGGATCATGGGAATTTTCATACTCAATTCTTATACATAAACTCGACCCCAGTAGATGAAAGGACTCATGGACGGACCCCAGTCCTACTCTTTAGGAAGCCTTACATACCTAGAATTAGGAAGAATGATCAACACTTTGACGATCCTCAAGCTTAAACTCGAAACTCTCATTTTTCTCCCTCTTTCGATGCTCTCTAGGTTTCTAAGTGTATAACGAGAGATAATACACCTAGGATACTGATAAAATGTCCAAATCAAATCCAACATCATATATTTTAAATTAAAAAGGGTAGAAAAAGACAAGAATACCCTTCTTAAAAACTACCAAGTGGAATCACGAGACCCCATCTACAGGTCATAATTCCACTCAGGGGCCATAAGTGACCCCTTGTAGATGGGAGAGCCAAAATTGTGGGTTACTGGAAATTGGACATGGGATTTGCAAAACCCCTTTTTACGAACTACATATTGAGTGATGAGCCATCTAGTAACTCGTGATTCAAGGTTCAGAAATCTTAGTTTCCTAGGACTTAATGTACGAAACTCATTCCACCGGTCGTGGAATGATGTATGGTTTATAAAAGGACTCGTACATGGGCCTCAGACTTAGAAAAAATTTATCAAGTCACAAGGGTAACTACGAGGTCCCATCTATGGGTCGTAGATCACTCTACGAGTTGTAGATGCCCCTTCGTGATTTCTTCATGTGATTTTTCTCAGTCATCTTTTCAGCTTCTCCTAGGCATTTATAGCAGACTAGGTAGAATAAATTAGGGTGTGTTACATTATCTCTTTCTTAGGATCATTTATCCTCGAATAAAAAGCAATTTAGGAACCTAGTCAAGGTACGAATCCTATCATGGACTCTATCAATCAAACAATGCACAAATCACTCATACAGTCAATCAATTAAGCAGTCAAGCGAGTAATCAATCAACAAATCAAACCAATAATCAATCAGACTCTAGGACTCTATCGTCATTAAAACTCAGAAGATAAGGAAACTCAAGGGATAGGAAAGAATCATTGCCATTAACTCTCTCATCATCAGTAGGCAGGAATAAGATCACCTCTGACTTATTCCTTTTATTTAGGTGGGTTTTCTTAAAAGTAATAAGATCACCTCTGACTTCATTATAGGTGAGGCTTTTAAGATCCATGCTTTCAAGAGCAACCACTTTGGCGTGCCATTGAAGGGGTAGACTTCTAAGAATTCTTCTAATGTGTTCAATAGGAGGATATTATTTTTTGGTAGTTTTGAGTTCTCTGATAATTTTGTTGAGGCGAGCAAACTTGCTTTCAACTGTTCACCTTCCTTCATTTGGAACAACTCATACTCATAGACAAGAAGACCGACAATCATTTCCTTGACTTTGTCAGTTCCTTCATATGTGACTTTTAGTTTGTCCCATATTTTCTTGGCAGTTTCACAACTAGAGATTTTTTCATATTCTTCTCCACTGATTGTATTGTAGAGAACATTGTTTTTTCCCTGGAGTTGATTTGAATGACTTTCATTTGCTCATTTGTGTATTTTTCCAGGCTAGGTTTGACTGGTTCCTAGCTGCTTAACTGCCCATCAGTTGTGGGTCTGGCTGTGGTAATGGGGATGCCACCAAATTTGATAACTTTCCAGACCTTGGCATCATAGGACTTTATGAATGTTTCCATTTATATTTTCCAGTGAGAGAAGTGCTTCCCATTGAAATAGGGAGGTCTAATTTGAGAGGTTCCCTCTTGAAACAAAGCACCAATGATTTGATGTTGATTTTTCATGATCTTTTCTCACCTGTGGTTAAACAGTGGTGTAGTGAGACCGACCTCTGATACAAATTGAAAGTGAAAAAGGGGGGGGGGGGGTGAATTGAATTTTCTTTGCTTTACTCTTTAAACTATTGCCCGTTAGTCAACTAGTTTGAGTAATAATCGACTAAGCCTGAGTAAGCTAAAGGCAAAAATTTAAGTGCGTAAAAGGAAATTCAACACCAAATATTTTTATACTGATTGAAATCAAAAATGGATCTTACGTCCAGTCCTCTTGGGTTGCAAGGGATATCTCTTCATGCCTTTGAAAGTTGAGATTACATAATATTGAACTTAAACTACTGTTTCTCTTTTTTTCATTTTTCTTTTTCTTTTGATACAATCCTTTCTTTCAAATTCTTTTCTTTTCTCTCTCTTTTTTCTTACACAGTAAATCAAAAATGAATTACAATGCTTTTCTTAAAGATGAAGATCTTGAAGAAAATATTGATTGTTGTAGGCTTGTATGTCTTCTGAGATATCCGGATACCTCCTTTTATTTGAAAAGATGGCATCCCAAGGAAATTGATCCTTGGATTCAGGCAATGGTGATTCCCTCTTCCAAGGATAAGGATAAGGCTTAGGACAGACAATTACTGATTCTTTCCTTCTTTGCACGGATTCTCTAATCTTTTCCTTTAGTGAGCAAGTCCTTAATTGATCCTGATTGATTCCTCAAATCTTTTCAGGTTTGCGCAGATCTCTAATTGATTCTTCTTCCTAATCAGGCGTACTTAAACAATTTTCTGGATCTTATTGATTCCTAATCAGGCACACTTGAATGTTTTCCTAGATCTTCTTGAGGGATTTTAGTTCCATCAATTTTGTTTGTGTTTTCTTTTTTGATGTCTCCTGCAAAGTCATCAATCAAAATAAGCATTAACATACATGACATAGGATTTATAGGCTTCAATTTCATCCCCCTCGATATGCTTCATACCCTTATCTTGCTAAGGTCTGAGTCTATGAATCTGCAAGATTTAACACAATTAGTAAATGGTATACTACTGATCATTATGATCTCACAATATTGTGTTTTCTTCTCATGAGTCTGAATTTATCATTGTGATAACAATTTTGTACTCTACCAATAATATTGGTGCTTTCACAATTTAATCAAAATGAGAAAAATTAATTTCTCAAAATAAAGCACCAATAATGTTTAAATGTTTAAAAATAACATTTCTCAAAGATGCAAAAATCACAATTTTTCAATGATTTTCTTTTTCATTTCACGAACCCCCATTATTTTTAAAATTTAAATATCACTTTGTGTTCATGAAAAGAAATATCACTTTATTTATAAAAATTATTAGGTAAATTGTTTTTTCTTCTTTACCTTTTTCTCCGCTTGAATTGAGAAAGTAGAAATATACTTTACCCATAAATCACTTCTCTTCTATCTCTTGAAGAGAGCAACACTGAAGCGGACATGTTGAACTCTTCTATCTTGATATCAGCGGACTTTTCAAACTGTAACAAAAACATGAATCTCCTTAAAATTGTTGGTGCAATATACAACAAATACAATAAATTATAGTTTAAAAATAAAATGATAAAATTAAATAAAAATTCATTCAGGCTGAGGCGCGGATATCTCGCTCTCTTTAAGGAGATTCAAGCCTACTGCGGCATAATCTGTACCGATCCAACAATACATCTCTTGACTTGTCTCCTCCAGGATACAACAACCCAACAATGTTGTATGACTCAAACAACTCCTGATTAGTTGAAGAGTCCAAAGCTCCACAAAAAGAAAATCTTCCTTCAACATACAATTACTCTCTTTTGTATAGTGAATATAGTTAAAGACTTAGAATATTTTCTTTGTCTCAACTCTCTCTTTCACTATTGCACACTTCACTACACACTAACTTCATTATACACACTTCACATTTTTTCTCTCCATGTTGCATACTTCACAAAGGAAGAAACATCACTATTTATAGGTGAGAATTCATCCTTATCTTGAATAGAATTAATGTGAATAGTAATGTAGGTAAATGAATGGAGGAATTATGCCTTGAAGGTTACAAGAATTACACGATATAATGAGGTGGAACATGGCTTAGTTGTTACATGAGTTATAAATCACTAATGGTCATATAAGTTACAGGAAACTAATGACCATAAGAGTTACAAGAACTAAAGGTCATATGAGTTACAAGAACAAATAATCATTTTCACCATAATTTATACCACTAATATATGCACTCAATATTTTATTTTAATAATAAAATGCATATACACCAACAATATGTAGTCTGAAGAATGTATAATCTTACTATTATTGAAACTAGACGAAGAATAATAGTATATATTGCTCATTGACTGTATGTCAAATCTCTTATGTAGAAAACATGAAACTAAATACATTTTTGTAAAGTGCTACACAATAGTACCAAATATCCCAAAATTAATTGAATATATGTCATAAATAACGAACATGTTCATATATATATACTGGGATGACCCATTACCTTTTTGTATTCGATTACATTGATCCTCAAAAGCAAAGAACTTATAAATCTCACAACTAGACATGAGGATAAGTACATGAATGAGGATGAAACTGGTTTGAAATCAGACTCTCACACACAATTTTCCAGAAGACGTGAACGTCAGGAAGCTTGATCAACTCTCTTCGGATTTGAGAATCAAATAAATAAGTATTTTGAATTTGATTTATTGTGACTGTAGTGTAGTACTATGGCATTACTAATTCTATTTGTCATGATGTTCAACTCATAAGGGAACACAGTAGTGAGTTAAAGAAGTAGTGGCAATTTGAAGGTGAAATATTTCATAACAATATCCAAAAAGAAATGATATTATCACGTCACTTGAAAAAGTGAGACCAGTAACTAGGAAATAAAACAAGTTACATGTAGGTTAAAATATAGGTAGTGTAAATTATACTTGGCTATTCTCAGAGAAACTCCACGAGGCAATGAGTAATTGTACCTAATTTTCTGCTGCCTATAGCTTGACCTTTGCCGTACGGATGTTACTTTTACCCATTCTTTTAGGAATTGAGTGGAAATTATTTTCATCTATCAAGTCACTTCTTTTGTTAGCTCATTTTATGCATTTTATTGTTACATGTCCAATCCCTGTATAAAAGTTACAAATAAGACATGTTTAGAGATTATTCATTTCCCTCATCTACAAATTCTTTACTTGTTGATTTAAATAACTCTTCTTTTCTGCATATAAGGTTAGAGGAACAATTTCTTAATTCGTCTATCGACTTTAGGATTTAAGTTTGTTACTATTTGTTTGTCTTACTTTCTTTTTTATTTTTTTTCTTTTGACAATTCTTTAATGTGAACTTTCAGTAAAACATGTTTATAACCATAAGATTTAATGATATTTTGATGTATTTTACATATTTTTAGTTTAAAACACAAGATTCAAAATTTTTGTTGATATTTTACAACTCCATAGAGTGGAGGCGTACAAGAGAGGCTAAATACTCTGTTTCCATTTATATTACTCTGTCACAACTGTTTTTGTTCAAAACTGAGTCTTTATTTATGCTTGAAATCTCATGTTATACACCGCAACTTTAAAAACTTAAATCTTAAATTTCATGTCTGGGTCACATAAAATGGGACGGAAGAACTATATACTCAATGTTGTTAATAACCAGAATGTTTGCATATATTGCAGGAGATAACACGAGCAGAATGACTAGTAATACAGAAAATTCTATGCGAGAAGAACTTCTAACGGATCATATTTTATCGAGGTTACCTGTGAAATCACTGTTGCGATTCAAATGTGTGTGCAAAAATTGGCGTGATCTCTTCAAAAGCTTGAGTTTTCTCAGAAAGCACTTGGATAGTCCTAGTAATCGTACCCGTCCAGCAGTTTGCAAGTTTGGCGTTGACTACAACCACGAGCCCGAGCCTCTAAGGGCTTTTAATTTCTATGTGCTCCCTGAGAAAATATTCACGGGACTTGTTCCTACTCATCAGAGGCTTTATCGTTGCGAAGGAGTTACAGATTTCAGATGTATTTATGGTCCGGTTAATGGACTATTCGTATTAGAGAAAGGGCATTATTTAGAAAATGTTCGATTTTGTTGGTGGAATCCTGCAACCAGAGAGTGTAGGCTTATTCCCAAGATGAATTTCGACCTTCTGTCATTTTTCGACGATCGCGTCCGGTCAGCAGGGATAGGATTAGACCTGGTGAATAATGACTATAAATTTTTATGGATGCGAGTATTTTACGATAATGATAAGAGCGAGGTTTATCCTAAGACGTATGCTGCTATTTATTCATCCAACAATGACTCGTGGAAGTTTTTAGATGAGCCTGATTTACCTTACGACTGCAACTTATGTTCCTCACACAATTGCACGTATTTGAACGGACTTTATTATTGGCTGTCTGTTACTAGTGATAGTGATGGTAAGAATACGTATGGTATTCGAACGTTTGATTTTGCAACGGAATTGTTTGAGCAGAGGGAACCACCACCTTTTCCAGAGGATCATTGGGGGAATTTAGTGTTGCGTTGTGGCTCTATTGCAGTGATATCCTGTAGTAACTCCCTGCAGCCTGATGTGGCATCTTATGATATATGGGTAATGATAGGAGAGAATAATTGGATCAAAGTATTTACGATAAATCCTGAGCTACCATCTCATTGGCCTGTCGGCGTGTGGGACTACGATAAGTTTATTTTTGAGCTAACACAAACTAACACGCTGGTTTTCTATGACCAGAGCACTAAAAAGGTTACAAGTCTTGGATTTGGTCATTTCCAGATTCTAAGCTCTAGCTTCTGTTGGTCTCTGTATTATAAGGAGAGCCTAGTCCCAATAAAGAGAAAACAACCGACTCCATATGATAATGCTGAATATTTTTTTACAAAGTATCGTTAAACAACGTGCCTCACAAATGTGAAATCAGCAGTGTAAATATAGTGCTTTGGATAAAATGATATATTTGCTCCTTTTTACGTGTTAAATCTTGGTTTCTGAGTATGCAACCAACGGATATGAATTTCATTTTCTTATGATCGTCTTTACATTTAAAATGCTCATCATTTGTTATATTCTTTCATCAATATAACGGAGTGTGATTAAATCAAATACCTTACTGAGTGCATATATTGTACGGGGTAAAATCAACATGGGAAACTTTCAGAATTTGAGAATTTCCTGTTACCATGCAGGCAGGACCAGAGCTAGAGTACTAAATGTAGCTTAAGGCTATATTGTCTTAAGAAATCTACTCAATATGTATTGTTATCTTCAGCTTTTGATGACTTAACAAATCATGGGGACCTGATCCCATGTACTCAAAATGTCAACGACATAATGAGGACCGACTTAAAAGTTATCACTGTCTGCTATGATTGGTAGAGTACAATAGAGGATAGCAGACTGCTTAGCCAATCAGAAGTTACTAGGTTACGTTTGTCCATACTTTAATACTCACTCTTGGACAAGAAATTATCTAGTCTTTGGAACAATGAGATTTGGTAAAATAGGCAAATAGAAATTATCTAGACTTAGGAACAACGAGATTTGGTAAAAAGGCAAATTTTCGTCTCTCAAGCTGGAAGAACAACCTCAATGCAGTAAAGGGACCTGGTAGAGTCATTAGGTATAGAGCTACTTTAATGTTGTATCTTGTGTTCTAAATGTTGTAAGATCAATTCCTATGTTATAGAGGAATATTAATCACTTCTCATTGCATCTAAAGTAGTCAAGTTCATGGTTAGGGTAAGCTTTGAAAAAGGTGTTAAAGTCTACACTAACTAGAGTTAGTTTGTGTAGTGGGAAATAAAGGTATTGTTTAGGCTCAGATCTTGTAATAGAGTTATTGCAAGGAAAGAGGTTGAGAGTTTTAAGTTGTAGGCTATAAGATTTTGTAATCTAAATCTTAGCTTTTTGTTTTTAGTGAAGTTGGTGGTGAAGCAGGTCATGGTTTTTATCACGTCCCTGGAAGATACTCTAGGCATGGTTGACACTCGAAAATCATTGATGGTGTCCAAGCGAACCACTCGGCTCAATCACTCATTCAATCATTTAACAAAAGAGTTAAATAATAATAAGGAGAACAATAAGGTGAGTTAGCCAAATCAATAACTCGCGTTTAAATATAATAATTCAAATCAACTCAACTCAGTAGATAATAATTTTTACAGCTAAATAGAAACATCAACTCTACTCTATCACTATCTACGAAGCCTCTATCCCTAATCATCTATCAATAAGGTGTCAGTGACAAGTTTGTGGCCACCTCTAAGAACTACTCAAATGCAATACAAAAGTTTCCTCTGAAAGCAAGGAGATCTCACCACCATTAGGAGTGAAATGGATCTTCAGTGGAGTGCCTGTTAATAATCTCTAACACCAATGATTGTATCATAAAATGATGTAGCGCCAAATGTCTTCAGTACATGGAATGTACAGTATATAAAATAGTTGGAAAGCAAATGATATAATCAAAGATATTCAACTCAAGAGACTCAACTCAACAATTAACTCAACTCAACAATCAACTCAACTTAGTAAAGCATGCAAGCTTAAGAAATAAATCATGTTTTGTAAATAGACTTAATAATATGCAACTCACGCCAAATCAAATCAATCATTAAGTAAAAGTTTTTCTAATCGACAATCATCACTTATGAGCAAGTGATGATACAACGAACCGATGCCACAACCACGTTCGTTCAATACCTTGCCAAAGTAAGGGATGAATCACTATCAATGGATCCACATTCAAAGTCCTCTTTTGGGACAAGTATGGAAACATCTGACTTTAATGGTTCGATCCTCTCTTATGTTATCTATGTAATTTATAGAGTTCGAGGTTGTTTTATCCTTATCCAAATCACTCCTCAATACTACTCCCAAAAATCAAATCATTTGCTCATATCTATCAAATGAGTATATTACTAAAAAATAGCTCATCTAGTCTCATTGAACTTTCATCAGTATGATCCCATCTCAATCACCAAATCTCTTTTTGAAAAATAAAATAAATATACTTTCAAACTCTTCCAAAACTCATCAAAACTCTTTCTCAAAATATTATGTGCTAAAAACTCATGTTCATTTAGACTCAGTAAAATATGTTTCAAATCAATCCAAAAACTATCTTTGCTAAACACACAAAAACAAACATCAATCTCAAATTTTGAAATAATGCATACTAAAAAACATGATCATTGACTCAATTTGAGTTCACAGGAATGTAACCATGAATTATGATTTCAAGAATTAAAGTGTATGAATAACAATAATCTCAATACATAATTTAATAAGACTCAAAGAACGAAGAATTAACTCAATACAAAAATCAGGGCAATTAGGGGTCAACTCAACTCAATCTTATTCAAAACATTTATAATTCATACTTTAAAACTCTATCAATGCATAAAACATTAAAGACAATATTCAATTAGTGTCCATGTGAATGAAGATATGAACATGTATCTCAAGTCAAATACTCAACTCATGAATGTTATTAATACATATTTAAATAAATACAAGAAACTCAATAAGACAATGTATAACTCAAGAATTCAATTCAAAGAACTCAAAAACTCAAACTCAACTCAACTCAAATCAATAAAGATGAAGGAGGATGTGGACGAACTTAGTCCAATATTATGTTAGCCTTACATACTTGGAATGAGGAATTACTACATGAATTTTGAAAGTTAGGCTTGAACTCTAGCTTCTGCTTTTCTCCCAATTCACTATTCTCAAAGTTTTTAGCGTTAAAGTAAGAAAAATAATATTTAGGAACTGATATAGGGTCATATTCAATCTCAAAATAACATAGGTTGAGTATAGGAGAATTGGAGAAAAAACCTTAATGCCCTTGATTAAACAAAAAATGATAATGAGATTGAGTAAGTTCGTGATGCAAACTTATTCCATTCTAGTCCAATTAATTTTAAAATACATAAAATACATTTGTGACATGCATTCTATGAGCAAAAGGGTAAATCACACTCGTGGAGTGCGTTTTATGAACAAAAAGGTAAAACACACTTAGAGTGCACTTTATGAACAAAAAAAGTAAAATAAACTATGTTGGGGTAGGTCCGCAATGTGGACCTATTGCATCCTTTTCTGGTTAAGCAATTTTGTCACGAAAAATTATCTTTTAAATCCTTGGCCAAAAATTTCACTAAAGCCATTTTTGATGTATTTTTAATTCCTTTTAATAATCTAATCCGGTTTTAGCTAGGATAACTAGGGGTGTTATAATATCTCTTTATTGGGATTATTCGTCCTCGAATGATGATTAAGCTAAGGATAAACTCAAGGCATGAGTACAATTTAGGACTCAACTCAAATGCTCAAACGCTCGGACATCCAACTAGTCAAACTCAAGAATGTACACATCAATACAAATCAAAAAGAGGAATATTACCTTCAACGTCATCATTGAAAGGCACGAAATAGAATGCAAGAAATCAAATACTCAAAACTCAAGGATGAACATCAACTCAAATGTAAGAAACTCAACTCATTCATAGACATTGTACTTGAAAGGATGAAAGGACTACAATCTCAAACATTCAAAATTTCTCATAATTCAAAAAATTAAACTATTGGCTTGGTATAGGGATAGGGCCACTACGTATCAAGAGGTACGTCTGCTAATTATCAGCTCATCAAATCTTCTCAACTACACTCTTCTTTTTGAATATAATGCTTCATTAACTAAAGCTTATAGCTCAAATCGAAGCCTAAGTCTAACTGCATACTCTTACCTTTTTAAAGCGTAACCCAATATCAAACGATGCTACCTACATGATGATCATATTTATGCACATTTAAATTATGAGATTTATATTATATACCTTTGTAGGAACTCCTATTAAGAGAATACAACTCTTTATCACTCCAATACACTTACTTAAAACCCTCAATAAGAAGTCATCAATAGCCTATTGCGATCACTCACATAATGATAATCACACAGTTAAGCCTATCATTCTAATCACTTTATGGATTTTTTCAAGTCAACAACACCAACGAATTGTCAAGCCTACTTTAACATTTCTACATCAATTATTTCATGAGCTCCTACCCAGATATAATAATATACTCTTACTTATCTATTGCACACCACAAGGTCTTATCTCCTCCTTCTCCACACTTCTATAGTCTTGACTAAAATAAGCACATCACCACACTTCTATTATTATCATCATTATTATGAAGAATGGAAAAGAAAATCTCTAGAAAAGCTTAGATCAAAAGATCATAAACACGATTTGTGTGAGAAATTTGGTCTGAGAGCATTCATAACATAATATGATTTTGCTGATCTTGTAAGGCTTATCATGAGTTTATGGGACTATACATACTGTGAAACTCCAGTCATGTCTCATGTAACATTAGGTTGGGAACTCTAAGATTCATGAGACAAGATTAGAATTTTTGTGAAGTTTCAATTCTCATTATCAGAAATCAACATGGACGTGAATCAATATGAGGTGCATAGGTCAAGACCATGGACGTGGTGATCATACATAAAAATAAGAAATATGGTACCACTTTGGCTGAAGTATAACAAATATATGAGATAAAATATGTCGATGTCTCATCCTGGACAACTCATCTTTATGTGGAGTCAAAACTTACTTTGGTTTATTACCTCATCAACTCCCCCTCGGCTCTAAAGTCATTGCCTTAAGTCGAGGAACCAATCCTCTTTACTAAGATATAAGCACAATGTGCCATCTGGTCGGGGCATCACTATACATCAAATACTTTTTGTTATACTATACTCAAAGACATGAAACTACCACTAGGACTCTCTTCTGAGATATCACTTTTAACTTCTTTTTATCTTTATAGGCATCTTTCTATACTGGCTACTATTATTAGCATATATAGTCACTTTCTCTAACTCTTATGATCTAACCTCTTCCTTTTAGTCTGCTAACACTTTTCTTTTATGTTCAGATACATCTAGCTAAAGAAAACTTGAATTATAATGAGAGACTCATCATTATTTATACATAACTCTCTTCGATCTAATTTTTGTAAATACTATGTAAAAATATAATGCTTTCTTCAACCTTCTCTTTATTGGTTGCTGAAGGATATTAACTAGGTACTCATACAAAATTATAAACTAAGAGCCTCATACAACTATACGCTATCTCCGATATAAATTTTAAGCCTTTTCTTACCTAATGACTAAGCCTGAAATTATCATTTTCATCTAAGGGTAGCATACACCAAATCAGCAACATCACACTTCTTCCAAGTCAACATATTAATTTCTCACATATGTTATATCAAGTGTACTAGAGCAAACCTCACAATGCTATTCTATGATTCGAGCTTAGGTGTCACGACCCGAAATCCAAGTGTGATGACACTCACCTAACCTACCAAGGAAAGTCATCCCAAACCTAAACAACCCAATACGATAATAAAAGCAGAAGATAAAACAATCTAATATAATAGATAAATATAAAGAAACCAAACTACAACCATCCCAGAATAGGTGTCACATGTACAAGCCTCTAAATAATGATACTCAAAAGATAATATAAGTCTCAATGTCTAGTACTCAAATAGAAAACATAACATAATAAAGAATCCTCGAGGGCCCATTGAAGTGACAAACAACTACCTTTTAGTGGATCCAGAAGCTCAATCTTGTAATAGGGAAGTCTAACAAGAGGGACCGGGCTCACAACCTACAAAAATATAGCAAGGGGTGAGCACCAAACAACACGTTACTCAGCAAATAGAAATTAAACCTAAAGTAAAGTAATGAAGAACACAAGTACTCCTATCCACCAAATCACATACAGCCGAACTACACGCCTATATTTAGAAAAGTCCCAACACAACACAATATAGATAAACATATATACACATCTCATAAAATAGTGTCCCAAAATATCCAATTGATACTCAAAGTCAAATAGTCCTTCAACAATATAAATAGTTTCAGTTTATTCACTACCTCACATGCAATACATATAAAATATCAAAGAAAGAATGATATGAGATAGAGTGAATGCAATGAAATATAAACAATGTGGTGTAATATCAAAAATCGTGATGTATGTATGTCCTACGATACACATCTGCTGATAAACTCAGACCGAAAACCATGGGGGCCTCACATGGACCATGTATCTCCTAGAACCATTTTCTTTCAACTTTTTATTTCTTTTCTTTTTCTAAACAGAATCATTTCCCTTGGGCTTTTCATCATTAATGGAACATCAAGCAAAGTAAGTCATCATAGCACAATAATCATGTTCATGAGAATAAAAATATGCAAGATGCCCCACATAAATTATTTAATTCAATAATAAATTCTGAATAATCCATAGGTTCTCAAGTATTCACAATACAATTTTAGATTCATCACAATCTCAACATCAATACCAACAATCCACAATTATTCACAAGTCAAGGACCCATAACAATTGTCAATACCCAAACCAAAATTCCATGATCAAATCCTACATTATTACATTTCTATCCACTTTCATATCACAAATCACCCAAACTCACGCACAAAGGAGAACACAAGGTTCAATCAAACTTAACAAAAGGTTAGAAGTCCACTTGTCTTAGTAAAAGTCTCAATCAAGTTGAATCTATATTTTTTCCCCTTCCATGGTAATCTAAATCACCACAATCTAGTCAAATATAGCATCACAATCCTATTACAAAACTAGTGACACTAAAATCAAGCAATTAAGGTGAAAAGGGCAAAATTATCCAAAAATCTCATGCCAAAAAAGGTTTATGAAATCTGAAATTTTTTACATGAAAGTAATCAAGTAGTAAGAAATCTAATGGCGAAAACCGTTTAAAAAAAAGTTGAAATGAGTTCACAATCATCACTTTTGTATTGAAAGTCAATATCTGAGAAAACTCCAATTCCTTCAATTAAAATTCCTAATTTCTATGTTAAAATTATAATTTAATCAATGGGAATTTAAAACATAGATTAAAAAAACGTCACCCAATGATCTTGTCTTGAAAATCCTTGAAATTTCTCTTAAAATTCAAGCTTAAAATATTTAAAATGGTGAAAAATAATGAAACCCGTCTTTTTAATTCAAACTACTATTTCAGGTATATTAATGCCCTGCGAACGCGGAAGACAAACATGATCCAACACTCCGCAAATGCAGAGTGTCTATCGGCGAACGCAGAGAAATAACAACATACACTCCGTGAATGCGAGTGTCACCTCTACGAATGCAGAGGTCAAGAAATATAATACTCCGCGAACGCAGAGGTACAGTCAATCCCACAAAAATGGAGTACTAAAATAGATGTACCAGATATCAGTTTCAAACCAGTTATTTCACACATAGAATAGACCTTCAGGGTTCGTTCAAAACTTGATACACACAAACCTAACAGGCAAATCTACCAAAAATGACATTTTGGATTCAATGGAAACATCAGAATTCGAGTTTGAGCCTTCTTGGCTCAGAACTCGATAAAATTCAAAGAAACTAGTTAAAACTAAAATACCTAAACTACTCTCTGAGACCATTTCTAGTGTTAGTTTCACCACCCAGAACCACTGAAACTATCAAACTTTTGATTTGAGCTTTCAAATTTTGAATATTGACCAAAGTCAAACTATAATTCGAAATCAACTAAAAATAAAATTTTGGGTCCAAAATCTCTGTTTTAACTCCAAATTTTGTTCCGTCAATTCTCCTAGACCAGATTCTGTATTTCGGAGCTGATGGAATTGACAGAATTGCGTGTTGACACTTGAAACTCAAGATGACCTCAAAACTCAAAATTTCTAATTTTAAGCCTTTAAAAACTCTTTCTTTAGCAAAACTCTAATTTTTTACAAGGTTTTCAAAATTTGACTTTTAGACTCAACTATAAATGACCCAAGTCAACTTTAAGAAAAGACAAAATGATCTTCGAGGTCATTACATCAGGATCTAGTACTAAATATGTACATCCTCACATACCAAACTAATTCTAAACTATTAGATAAAATTAAGAAATATTAAAACACTAAATGTCATGATAAGAAATTAACCTTTATCTCACGATCTATCTAGTTGTAGTCTACCATCACATTCTTTTTCATAAGCTAAGTAGTATTTGTTCATTTATTATATCTTTTTGACTAGTGGAGCTCATACTCTATAAATATTATGGGGCTCTTTCTTCAAAATCACAAGCCTACTTTAGATCTATCACCTCATGAATACCCGTGTTCCTCCATTCAACACCTATAATTGGTCATCACTAACACAATGACGTATCACAAACTTCTTTCCAAATTCAATTATACTCCAACTCATCCTAACTAACAACTCTTCCTCTATTTTTTTATCATGAAAGTTAGACAATACTCACTACTCTCTAATTAAAACCAAAAGGGACTTTACTTACCACCTCACCACTTACCTATTAAACAATAAACTCTAGTTACAGGACACAATCAACCATCATTCTCACTATTTGATTTTTGTTTTTTAGCACTAGGATGATTCAGTTCTACTACTTATAATTTGCAAAGCCTCAAATCACACTCCCTTGGGTGGTAACTCTAAGTTTTAGAATCATAACTTTCTCTCCCAAAAATAACATTTGAAGCAAGATTTGGATAAAAAAAGTCTAGAAGTACATCTTGCTCTAGTTCAAATGCATGATTCATATGAATAAGAGTTCATTATTTTGGATCGATAAACTTGAGTACACTAATCGGCTCCTCTCAAGCCAAATATAGTCTCTTTACTTTCTGAATACTTCACTTAAGAGTAACTCATTAATAAGGATCTGAGTTTTTCTATTTCAACTACCTTGAGTATGAAGGATAGTCAAACAAATCTGGATGAACGCATGAATCAGAATAAATTTCTTAGGAAATGACCTTATTGCACAATCTAGAGTATGAAAGAAGAAATGTTTTTCTTAAATGTCAATAGTACCTCATTTATAGAAGTGGGGCCCTTATAATGATAAATAAGATCCTACTGACATGATTCCATAGACACCCTAGGATAGTTGAACTTTATACTCTAATACCAAGTTTTTCATGCCCCGAGAGGTACCCTAGGCATGCTCAGTTGTAACACCCCAAAAGTTTTAGAAGTGAAATAGGTCCTCAGACCTAGTTAGAAGTGAAACAGGTCCTCAGACCGATTCTACGAGAAGCATTTTTACGAGCTATGGTTTGAATGAAGGGTTGTCATTGGGGATCGTGGATGGAGGTAGAAATAATGGGTCTCTGATTATGAATAAGACAAAAGGGATTATGAGTCGTGGTTTGGTTTACGGCTCGTGGACAGGACGTAAAAGGTATTTCAGAGTTGAAAATTTTTGCTAAGTATAGAAGGGGATCCACGAGAGTAAACTATGACCCATAACCTGTTCCATGGACCATATATAGAGGTTCGTATAATAAGATCCAAAAACCTAAAATTTTGATCTAACTTCCACAAGAGTGAATCACGACCCATAACTAGTTGCACGGATCGTATAGAGGTCCATAGAATGAGATCCAAAAATTTAAAACTTTGATCTACTTTTTACGAGAGAGGACCACGACCCAAAACCTATTCCATGGATCATAAATGAGGTTTCGTAGTCCTCTTTTGATAGTTTTATTAGGGTAATTCCATCTTTTCCCATTCATTTTTAACAAATCCATGATGTTTTGCCCTTGTTTTAGATCCTCTTATCAGTACCTTAAGGGTATTATTCCTTATTAAAAACTTAGAACTTTGGAAAGCATCGAGGGAAGAGAGAAAGCAAGGGTTCTAAGCACAAAATTAGAGATTGTCTGAGAATTGATCGTTCTTCAAAATTTCAGGTATGTAAGGCTACTTAAAGCATTGGATTGAGTTCTTCCATGCGTCCTTTCATAAACCCGATCAAATTGAGCCTGGAGATTAAATAATGAATTCCTATAATTTTAACCTTTGAGTTATTTTTATGTATTGTTAATCTATCATGCATAATTATGAACAAATTGATGAGTTGCATGCTGATTTTGTGAGATAAGAGCATTTAATTATGTTTGACATTATGAGCCCTAGATTACATTTTTCGATGAAGTTTTGTGCATTGAACTAAATTGAGATCATGATTTTGATTATCTGAGTTGAGTAACTTGAGCATGAAAAGAATATTACTTGTTCGTACATGTATACATAATGGACATCTTATGCGTTTTATATGATAAACATGATTGGGTGGAGTCTAAATGACCATTTAAGTTGAGTTAGAGTCTTGATTTCATGCATGATTGATGATTATGATTTGGTTCAACTGTTGAGTGATTGAGTTGAGTATGATTGGAGAATATAAAAAATGAGATTGAGTTGATTGGCAAGAGCATATTTTAGTCTTGGGAGGAGTATTGAGCATTGATATGAGAGCGAGTTGTTAAATACTCTAACCCATAACTATGTTGCAGTATAGGATAGTTGCACTCTTAATCCGAGAAACTCATGTCCTAAAAAGATAGACATTTATTTTGGATCCAAGAGAGTTTGATCATCCTTTACCTTGGCAGTTAATGAACGAGTATGCCAATGACGTTGCCTTAATTATGCATCACCAAACTAAAGATGGTGGGATTGGATGTTAGTTAAGAGAAACTCCCAAGCAACACTTGATAGAGCAAGTAATGTTTTAAATGAGTTGCCTAAATATTGAGTCTATTTTTAAATCATGATTTCATTCTTAAGTTTGCATATTCATTGAGTTGAGTTATGGATTGTTGAGCCTTACTTATTTCTGTAGCCATTCTTACATACCAGTATGTTCTATGTACTGACATCCATTTGGGCTTGCATCGTTAATGATGTAAATATAGGTGGTGATAGAGGACTTCAGCCAGCGTATCTTTGAGGTCTAACTTCCTAATTCCAGATTGGTATCCCTCCTTAATACCTAGAGGAGCCCTTTTATATTTTATTTCCTTTGATTTGGGTAGCCATGACTTGTCAAAGTACCTTTTAGACAGTTTAGATAGAGGTTTCATAGACTATATTTGAGATTGTTGATTTGATTATTGTTTGACTAGTTTCCTTCCTACTAGTCTTGATTTGTTTTGAGTAAGATTACTGATCTTTAATTATTGATTCTCTTTTATTAAGTATTTTCTTCCATTGTTGAGTGTGATGTGATGGTGAGGAAAGTGGTTTTCTTGAAAAATCAACAATGGTTCTTTAAGTGTGGATCATGCCAAGGGTACCTGCCTGGGGCATGACAAACTTATTATCAAAGCACAGAGTTCAAGTGTCCTAGGATGTCTAGGAAGTCGTGTCTAGTAGAGTCTTGTTTATAGGTGTGTTATGCACTACACTTATAAGAAGGAGGCTTTGGTACATTAGGAATTGTTACGCGTCTTTTGTATTCTGAGTTTGTGCGATAAAGTTAAACTCTATAAAGCTCTTTTTTAATTCGTGAGTTACGCATTTGCAGATCATGCCTCTTAAGCATACCGCCTCCAAAAGAGATACCCCAGCTAGCAATACTAAGAATCCCTCTTCAAAGGTGCCTACACAAATAGAGACGAAGAGTCGAGGTCGACCAACTAGAGCCACTAGGGTTCCACAGGTAGCCACTGCTTCACCTGCTCGTACTATAAAGACTGATTTCAGATGAGCTATCACTATGCTCACCCAGTCGGTAGCCGTCCAGAGTGAGAATCAGAGTTCACAGGCTCCTAGTTCTAGCACCCAAAAGCAAACTGTTGCAACCAAACTCAGAGATTTCTTGAGGATGAACCCACTAGTCTTCACTGGGTCTAAGGTCAAGGAGGACTCCTAAAACTTCATTGATGAGATGTGGAAAGTCCTGAAAGCTATGCATGTGACTGAGATTGAGGGAGTTGAACTTGCCTCTTATAAGCTTAAGGATATGGAATACGTTTGGTATAACTAATGGGAACAGGGTAGAGGTGAGGATGTTGATCCTACCGAGTGGAATGAATTTGAGAATGCCTTCTTTGATCATTTCTTTCCCAAGCATTGAGGTAGGCGAAGATTGAAGAGTTCATGAACTTGAAGCAGGAGGAGTTGACTGTCAAAGAATACAACCTCAAGTTCATCCAACTATCCAGGTATGCCCCAGAGATTTTCCAAGATATAAGAGCAAGAATGAGAAAGTTCATATCTGGACTGGGCAAGCATGTGAAGAAAGAGTGCAAGACAACATTGTTAATCCCAGACATGGACATCTCTAGGCTTATGGTCTATGCACAACAACTAGAGAAGGATAAGAAGAGGGATAAATAGGATCATCTGAGCAAGAAGGCCAACTTAGCAGGGCCAGAGCCTAGTCAACCTAAGTAGAGTAAGGTAGACAAGTCCTACTTTTGGAAGAGATTTAATAGTTATGCATCATCCTTAGCTAGTGCATCAACTCCTAGTAATAGGTATGATCAGAAGTCCCAAGTTCTGCAAAGCTCCTGAGCACATGATCCTTAGTCTCAGGCTAGTGTGACCCTTGGTTCGAAAAGAAAGCCATCTTGTGGAAAATATAACAGGATGCATTTGGGAGAGTGTAGAGAGAGAGGGAATGGTTGTTTTAAGTGTGACTAGATGGGTCACTTTTAGAAGAAATATTCGATGTGGGGTAATAAGGTCAGTCTTCTACTACAACACCACCAACCAAAGGTAATCAGAGAGGTACGGCACCAGGGACAGGCAGTGGAACAAACTATTTGTATGTAATGGGGAATCAACAAGACCAAAAGGCTACACCAGATATTGTGATGGGTATACTTTGAGTTTTTACCTTTGATTGTTATGCATTGCTTGATCCGGGTGTAACTCTTTCATTTGTGATACCATATGTGGCTAGTAGATTTGAGAATCTTTGTGAATATTTACTTGAGCCCTTTGTCGTTTCTACTCCGATTGGTGATTCCATTCTAGTTGAAAGGGTGTATAGAGATTGTATAGTGTCTATCCATCATAGAGATACTCTTGCCGATCTAATAGAGTTGAAAATGGTTGATTTCGATGTGATCCTTGTCATGGATTGACTTCACACCTGTTCTACCACCATTATGTATAGGACCCAAACCGTTAAATTCCAATTTCTGAGTAAACCAATCCTAGAGTGGAAGGGTAATTCTATTGCGTCTAAGGGTAAGTTTATTTCCTATCTTAAGGCCAGAAAGCTAATCTCTAAGGGATATATCTATTACCTCATACGAGTTTAGTCTGACGATGTTGAGTCTTCTACCCTTGAGTCAATTTTGATTGTGAATGAGTTTCCTGAGGTCTTTCTTGACAATTTGTCTAGAGTCCCTCCAGATAGAAAGATTGATTTTGGAATAAATATCCTCCCAGATACGCAACCTAATTCTGTTCCGCCATATAGAATGGCTCCTTCTAAGTTGAAAGAGTTAAAAGAGTAACTGAAAGATTTTCTAGAGAAGGGCTTTATTAGGTTGAGTATCTCTTTATGGGGCATTTCTATCCTATTTGTGGGGAATAAGGATGGTTCCCTCGAAATGTGTATTGACTAACGTCAGTTGAATAAGATAACATTCAAGAATAAATATCCCCTTCCAAGGATAGACGACTTGTTTGACCAACTTCAGGTGCCACTATTTTCTCCAAGATAGACCTCAAATCAATCTATCATCAGTTGAAAGTGATAGACTGCGACATCTTGAAGATGTCTTTTCAAACCCAATATGGTCATTTTAAGTTTTTGGTAATGTTCTTTGGGTTGACAAATGCACCTGCAACCTTTATGGACTTGATGAACAGAGTATTCAGATAATACCTTGATATATTCGTGATTGTGTTTATCAACAATATTTTAGTGTATTCCTAAGATAAGGAAGAGCATGTTAATCACCTCATAATCACTTTATAGACACTCAAGGACAATGCGTTATATGCAAAATTCTCAAAGTGTAAGTTTTGGCTCAAATTTGTGGCATTCCTAGGCCATATAGTTTTGGGTGATAGCATATGAGTGGATACTTAAAAGATTGAGCTAGTTAAGAACTGGTCTAAACCAACCTCTTCGACTGACATAAGAAGTTTTTTGGGTTGGGTTGGTTACTGCCATAGATTTGTTGATGGGTTCTCTTTCATATCCACGTCGTTCACTAGATTGACTCAGAAGAAGGTCAAGTTCCAATGATCTGATGAGTGTGAGAAGAGTTTCCAAGAGTTGAAAACAAGGTTTGCCACTGCCCCAGTGTTGATCTTTCTCAAAGGAATGGATGGATTTGTTATTTATTATGATGCCTCGAGAGTGGGATTGGGATGCGTATTGATACAGAAGGGTAAAGTTGTTATTTTTATTTCTAGGAAACTCATGTTGCATGAGAGAAGTTATCCCACATATGAATTAGAATTGGTAACGGTGGTGTTTGCTCTCAAGCTATGGTGGCATTACTTATATGGAGCATATGTTGATGTATTTACAGACCATAAAAGCCTGCAATATGTCTTCATCCATAAGGATCTTAATTTGAGGCAGAGGAGATAGCTTGAGTTGCTCAAAGACTATGACATGAGTATCCTCTACCATCCAGATAAAGCTAACATAGTTGTTGATGCTTTTAGTTGGTTGTTTATAGAGAGCACCTCTCATGTGGAAGAAAAGAAGAAAAAGTTAGCTAAAGAGGTTCATAGACTGACATGATTGGGAGTTCAACTAGATGAATCTGGTAAAGGTGGAATACTTGTACATAGTAAGTCTGTATCATCTCTAGTAGTGAAAGTGAGGGAAAAGCAAAACCAAGACCCTATCTTACTGCAATTAAAGGTAGATGTGCATAAGCATAAGGTGATGACTTTTGCCAAAGGGGTAGATGGAGTATTAAGATATCAATGTAGATTGTGTGTTCTAGATGATGGTATTTGAGAAAGGATCATGCTAGAAGCCTGTAACTCTAGATATTCCATCCATTCGGGCTCAACTAAGATGTACTATGACTTGAGAGAAGTATATTGGTAGAGTGGGATGAAAAGGGACATTGTTGAGTTTGTTTCTAAGTGCCTAAATTGCCAAGAAGTCAAGGTCGAACATCAAAGGCTATATGGAGTAGATCAGAACTTCGAGATCACAGAATGGAAGTGGGAGATGATTAACATGGACTTTGTCATAGGCTTACCGAGGTCCCGCAGACAACATGATTCAATTTGAGTGATAGTTGGTAGGATGACAAAATCTGTGCACTTCTTGACAGTAAAGATGATCGACACTGTGAAGGATTATGCTCAATTGTACATAAAGGAGATTGTTAGATTACATAGAGTTCCCTTGTCCATCATCTCAGATAGAGGAGCTCAATTCACTGCTAAATTTTGGGCATCCTTCCAGAAATCCTTGGGTTCGAAGGTGAACCTTAACACTTATTTTTACCCTCGGACTGATGGCCAGCTGGAGCGCACTATTCAAACCATGGAATATATGTTGAGAGATTGCATCATTTACTTCAAAGTTAATTAGGATGACCATTTACCTCTGATTTAGTTTGCCTACAATAATAGTTTCTATTTAAGTATTAAGATAGCTCCATATGAGGCACTTTATGGGAAGAGATGTATTGGATGGTTCGAGGTGGGTGAGGCAGAGTTGATTGGACTAGACTTGGTTCACCAAGACATGGAGAAATTAAAGATCATACAAGAAAGATTGAAGACTGCACAGAGTCGACAAAAATCCTTCACTGATGTTAGAAGAAGAGATTTAGAGTTTGAGGTCAACGATTGGGTGTACTTGAAGGTGTCACCTATGAAGGGTGTGATGCAATTTGGGAAGAAAAGAAAGTTGAGTCTGAGGTACATTTGTCCTTACCAAATTATGAAAAGAGTGGGCAATGTTTCTTATGAGCTGAAGCTACCACTAGAGTTAGTGCCCATCCACCCAGTCTTTCACATTTGCATGCTTAAGAAGTGTTTGGGAGATTCGCAGTTGGTTGTGTCTGTTAAGAGTATTAGCGTGAAGGACCACTTAAGCTATGAGGAGATTCCCATTCAAATCCTTGATCGTCATATTCGAAAGTTGAGAACCAAGGAGATTACATCTGTCAAGATGTTGTAGAGAAATCAATTTGTAAAAGAAGCTACTTGGGAAGCTTAAGAGGATATGAAGGCTAGGTACCCACATTTATTCATGCCTGTTGATGATGAGAGAGTTGATAGTAATGATTCGTTTATATTCCTTGAGTTCCTTTATACTCCAAGTTTTAATGGCAATAGCGTCCTAGAGTTCGATTGATGAATTATTTGATTTGTTGATTGCTTACTCACTTAATTGCTTAATTGATTAACTGCATGAGTGATTTGTGAATTGCTTGCTTGTTATAGTCCATAATAGGATTCATGCCTTGATTATGTTCTAGATCGATCTTCATTCAAGGACGAATGATCCCAAGGGGGAGATAATGTAACACCCAAAAAGTTTTGGAAGTGAAACAGCTCCTCAGACCTGGTTGGAAGTGAAACAAGTCCTTAGACCTCATTTTATGGGAGGCATTTTTATAGACTGTGGTTTGAATGACAGGTCATCACATCATTGGTGATAATGGTTAGAGATAAAAATGATGGGTCTCTAATTATGAACGGGACCAAAGAGATTACGAGTCGTGGTTTTGTTTATGGCCCATGGACCAAGTCGTAAAAGGTGTTCCAGATTTAAAATTTTTTGCTAAGTATAGAAGGGAGTCCACGAAGTGAACCACGACCCGTAACAAGTTCCACGTACCATATGGAGGTCCGTATAATGAGATTTAGAAACCCAAAATTTTGGTCTAATTTCCATGAGAGTGAACCACGACCCATAACCTATTGCACGGACCACATGGAGGTCCATAGAATGAGATTCAGAAACTCAGAATTTTGATATGCTTTCCATGAGAGAGAACTATGACCCATAACCTGTTCCACGGACCATAAACGGGGTTTTGTGGTTCACTTTTGATAGTTTTTAGGGTAATTCCATCTTTTTCCATTCTTTTTTAACAAACCCATGACGTTTTGTATTTGTTTTAGACCTTTTATCAGTATCCTAAGGATATTACTCTTCATTAAACACTTAGAACTTTGGAGAGCATCAAGGGAAGGGGAAAGCTAGGGTTCTAAGCACGAAATTAGAGATTGTCCGGGAATTGATATTTCTTCTAAATTCCAGGTATGTAAGGCTACTTAAAGCATTAAATTGAGTTCTTCCATGTGCCCTTTCATAAACCCGATCAAATTGAGTCCCAAAGATTGAATAATGAATTCCTATAATTTTTACCTTCGAGTTATTTTCATGTATTATTAAGATATGATGCATAATTATGAACAGATTGATGAGTTGGATGTTAATTTTGTGAGATTAAAGCATTTAACTATGTTTGACATTATGAGCCCTAGATTGCATCTTTCTATGAAGGTTTGTGCATTGAACTAGATTGAAATCATGATATTGATTATCTGAGTTGAGTAACTTAAGCATGAGGAGCATATTACTTGTTTGTCCATGTATACATAATGGACATCTTACATATTTTATGTGATGACCATGATTGAGTGGAGTCTAAATGACTGTTTGAGTTGAGTTAGAGTCTTGATTTCATGCATGATTGATGATCGTGATTTGGTTGAACTGTTGAGTGATTGAGTTGAGCATTATTGGAGAATATAAAAAGATGAGATTGAGTTGATAAGCATGCGCATATTTAGTCTTGGGAGGAGTGTTGCGCACCAATATAGTAGAGAGTTAATAACTATTCTAACCCATAAACTACGTTGCCAGTGTAGGATAGTTGCACCATTAATTCAGGCAACTCATATCCCAAAAAGAAGGATATTTATTTTAGATCCAAGGGAGTTTGATCGTCCCTTACCTTGGCAAGTAATGGACGGGCATGACAACGATGTCACCTTCGTTATACATCACCGAACTAAAGGTGGTGGGGTTGAAATTCAGTTAAGAGAAACTCCCAAGCAACACTTGATAGAGCATGTAATGTTTTAAATGAGTTGCCTGAATATTGAGTCTATTATCAAATCATGATTTTATTCTTAAGCTTACATATTCATTGAGTTGAGTTATGAATTGTTGAGTTGATTGTGGAGCCTTACTTATTTCTTTAGTCATTCTTACATACTAGTATAGTATATGTACAGACGTCCATTTGGACCTGCATCGTTAATGATACAGATACATGTGATAGGAGATTTCAACCAACACATCGTTGAGGTCTAGCTTCCTAATTCCATATTGGTGAGCCCTCCTTACTACCCGGAGGAGCCCTTTTATCTTTTATTGAGCATTTTATTTCCTTTGATTGGGGTAGTTATGGCCTATCATTGTACCTTTTAGACAATTTAGATAGAGGCTTCATAGACTAGATTTAGGATTGTTGATTTGGATATTATTTGACTAGTTTTTTTCTACTAGTCTTGATTTGTTTTGAGTTAGATTATTGATCTTTAATTATTGATAGTCTTTTCTTGAGTATTTTCTTCCACTATTGAGTGTGATGTGATGATGAGGCCAGGTGATTCTCTTGGGAATCAATAATGGTTCTTCAAGTGCCATCCACGCCAAGAATACCCATTCGGGACGTGATATCAGCACTCAAAAATTATTGTTAGTCCCTAAGCGAACCACTTGCCTCAATCACCCATTCAACCATTCAACAAAAGACTCAAATGGATAATAAGGAGAACGATAAGATGGATTAGTCAAATCAATAACTCATAAGAAAATATTTTAAAATACAATAATTCAAATTAACTCAACTCAATATATAATAATTTTCACAATAATTCTTTAAATAGAAATATCAACTCTACTATATCATTGTCTCTGAAGCCTCTATCCCTAATTATCAATCAAAAAGGTGTTAGTGACAAGTTCGTAGCCACCTCTAAGAACTACTCAAAAGCAATACATAAGTATCCTCTGAAAGCAAGGAGGTCTCACTATCATCAGGAATGAAGTGGATCTTCAATTAAGTGTTTGTTAATAGTCTCTAACACTTGTATCTGCATCATAAAATGATGTTGCGCCAAAATGATATTTGTACAGGGAATGTACGGTATGTAAAATAGGTGAAAAGGAAAAGACACAATCAAAGCTACTTGACTAAAGAAACTCAACTAAGCAATCAACTCGACTCAAGAGACTCAACTCATTAATCAACTCAACCCAAGAGACTTAATTAACTCAGCTCAGCATTCAGCTCCACGCAAGAGACTCAACTCAGCAATCAACGTAACTTAGTAAAACATGCAAGTTTAAGAATAAAATCACTTTGAAAATAGAATCAATAATATCCAACTCATGCCAAATCGAACCAATCATTAAGTGAGTTTTTCTAATCGACAATCATCACCTATGAGCGAGTAATGATACGATGAATCGATGCCACTGCCATATTCGTTCAATACTTTGTCAGGGTAAATGATGAATCACTATCAATGGATCTATAATCAAAGTTCTATTTTGGGACAAGTAAGGAAATATCTGGCTTTAATGGTTCGATCCTCTCCTATGCTAGCTACTAAGTTTATAGAGTTTGAAGTTATTTTACCCTTACCCAAATCAATGCTCAATACTACTCCCAAAAATCAAATCATTTTGCTCATATTTATTAAATGAGCAAATTACCAAAAAAATATTTCACCTAGTCTCATTGGACTTTCATCAATTCAATTTCATCTCAAGCAACAAATCTTTCTTTTAAAAACAAAAGAAATATGTTTTCAAACAATTTCTCAAAACATCATGTGCTCAAAAACTCACGTTCATTTAGACTTAGCAAAATATGTTTCAAATCAGTTCAAAAATTATCTTTGCTCAACACACAAAAATGATCATCAATCTTAGTTTTGAAATAATGCATAGTAAAAATCATAATCATTGACTCAATTTTGGTTCACAAAAATATAATCATGAACGACAATTTTAAGAATTAAAGTATAGGAATAATAATAGTCTCAATAAAAAATTTAATAAGACTCAAAGAATGAAGAATTAACTCAATACAGAAATCAAGACAATTAGGGCTCAACTCAACTCAAAACTTGACTCAATCTCATTCAAAACATTTATAATTCATGCTTTCAAACTCTATCAATGCATAAAATATTAAATACAATACTCAATTAGGGTTCATGTGAATGAAGATATGAACATGCATCTCAAGTCAAATACTCAACTCATGAATGTCATTAATACATATATAAATAAATATAAGGAACTTAATAAGATAATAGATAACTCAAGAATTCAATTCAAGGAACTCGAAAACTCAAACTCAACTCAATTCGAATCAATAGAGATGAAGAGGCACATGGATGAACTCAGTCCAACATTGTGTTTAGCCTTATATACCTGGAAGGAGGAATTACTGCACGAATTTTGAAAGTTAGGCTTGAACCCTAACTTCTCCTTTTCTTCCAATTCACCATTTTCAAAGTTTTTAGCATTAAAGTGAAAAACATAGCATTTAGGAACTGATATAGGGTCAAATTTGGTCCCAAAATGATGTGGATTGAGTATCGGAGGGGTGGAGAAAAGACCAGAATGCTCCTCATTAAAAATTGAAAAACAATACTGAGATTGAGCAAGTTTGCGTCGCAGACTTATTCCATTCTAGTTCATTCTCTTCCGAAATATATAAAACGCATTCGCAACATGTGTTTTATGAACACAAGAGTTAAACACACTCTTAGAGTGGATTTTATGAACAAACAAAAAGTAAAATAAACTATGTTGGGGCAGGTCCACGACACGGACCTATCGCGTACTCTTCTGGTTAAGAAATTTTTCCACGAAAAGTCATCTTTTGAATCTCTTGGTCAAAAATTTCATTGAAGCCATGTTTTGATGTATTTTTTTAACCCTTTTTGATAATCCAACCCTATTTTTGCTAGGATAAAGCTGGGTGGGTTACAATATTTCCTTCCCTTTGTGTTCTTTTTATGTATTTTATCCGTTCTCATATCGTTATGCTTTAAAGGGACCTGGTCCCTGGTTGTTACTAGATGCATACATGCTAACCTGTACAATTTATTTACTTTAGACCCCAATAACTTAAAAGGACTAATATTCCAAACCGATAAGCTTAAAACGAGCAGCCAAACAAAACCATGAAAGAGTAACTAAAATCCCTCTCGTTCTGGCTCAAACATGGTTTAAAGGTAACAGAAAGACCATTATAAGCCGGTTCTACCTGAAGGCAGCACGAAAAGCACATGTATTGTAATAGGTAATTAAGATAAAGAACGACGAAACAACTATTATTTTTTTTGTTTCCTATTGTAATAGGTAATTAAGAGAAAGTACAACAAAATATTGAGAGGACTAATTTCATATCTAAACTTTGGGACTATTTAGTAGTGATTTTGAGTTGTTCAAGATTGAATTGTCATTCATGTATATTTAATGTATACTTTATATATAGTTAAGTTAGATTTAGTTTTTTGAGTGTATCATAGTGTATAGTCAATTAGCTCATATATAGGTAAGTTATATTGTATAGTCAATGTATAATCTGTAACTTTTGACAAGTCAATGTATAATAGATCATTATTTTTATGTATAGGATATTTGAAAAGGTCATGTTCTTGCATTCGAAGTGTAAACGGGCAAGAGATGTCATTTCCATCTAAATTATAATAAATTTCAAAATTGGATTTTTTTTCCACATATAATGTAATGGGAGATGAAGTTGAAGCGAGTGATGAAATGGTAGTCTTAGCGAACCAGTTATGAGATTTAACAAAATATTTAGGGTCTGTTTGGAAAGTCACCAGGTAATTGGAATTGGTGTAATTACTAGGGTAGTAATTACACACCCTGTAATTACACATCCTGGTAATTACACCGTCCTGTTTGTTTGCCAGAGTGTAATTACAAGTGTGGTGTTTGGTTGCACGAGTGTAATTACAAGGTTATATTAAATTTTAAAAACAAAAGTTAATTATCTGAAATTAAAAAATTATATTAGACAAATAAGGGTATCTATAAATAATATTAAATTAAATATTTAAGATATATATTGTCTTTCGAAAATATATTAATTAGTAAATATATATTCTTA
>JBCEWC010003762.1:0-20093 GCA_038996855.1 Solanum aculeatissimum
TGTAGAGAACGATTTTTAGAAGAGAAAGGAGGTGAAGAAGACACAATGGGAAAGGTGGGGTGGTGGGGTAAGGGCTGTTTTTTTTTTTAATAACAAATGTCAGTGAAGTAAAAAAAAGCACCTTTTCAGAAAAAAGAAAAAGAAAAATGTCATTTACCATGGAATAAGAGCTTTTAACAGCTCTCACTCTCCACTTTTGCGTGCACCTTACACACGATGCCAACTAGGACAAAAATGTTTATGGGGTCTAAATTATGGCTGGTTGATGTATCTATTTGGAACTTATTTTAGTTTAGGTGTCTAAGTGAATAATGGAGACAAGTTTAGATATCACTTAAGTCTTTATTAAATGATGTGAACACTTTAAAAAAATGAAAGGAGAAGAGGCAAAAAAAGAGAGAAAAAAAAGTAATTAAGGAAAAAAAGGAAAAAACAATTTCTTGTCGCAATTCCAGCTGACTTTTGCGGCACGGGGATAAGGCGCACACGCACGCAAAAATCGAATTGATTAATAACTCGAATTGATAAAATCGTTATTGGTTTATTGTTAATGGATTATTAGGTTATTGAATTTTTAATAATTAAAAAAAAGAAGATTATTGGGTTATCGGTTTGATATCAATTTTTACTATTGGGTAAAATCAATAACGATTATAATAATTTACTATTTTATCACTTCATAAATAGTAAATATTAATAATTTAATAGTAATAGGACACTATAACAATACTTTACCTATTTTAATTTTTACAGTAATTAACTGATTATTTATTTATTTTAGTATTTTAGTTTGTAATTAACTAATTATTATAGCTTTTGAAGTTTGTAAACATAGTGTTTTTTATTAATACAAATTTTCATTATCATTCTTATTGGGTAAACCGAAAACCGAACCGCTAATGACGTAAAATTGATTTTGTTGAAACTGAGAGAGTATAATTTGAAGGGAGAAAGAATGACAACAGAAACATCTTCAAATTACAAACTGATAACCAAACTAAGCAATGAAGGAAAACAAGGATGAATGACAATTCAAAAAAGGACAACAAACATTAGGCTTCACTAAATGAATGATTAGTTCTATGTATACCTACTACATAATGTTAACAGAAAAATGTTATTGCTATTCAGAATCAACTTCTGAACCCAAAGGCAGACCACTTCTTTGTCGAGGTCTCCTTCTTCTTCGTCCTTTTAGAGTTTGGATCAATGAGATTTTCTAAGGATTTTGGGTTTTTGTTCCGAGATCTGCCTGCTTCTTTCAATAGTTCAGCCAGCCTCTTTTTCTCATCGTTGAAATCAGGATTTGCAGTTCCGAGTTTTTCTTCTCTCAGTTTAAGAACATATTCCAGAATCTCAATAGCATCGTCGACTCTGTATGTTACATAAAATGTCATAACAGCCTTAAGATAAAACACTTTGAAAGGTAAATAGGGATTTGATCCACTTAATGTATGCATCATTGATAACAATAATTGTTAAGTCTAACAGGTTGGTATTGCCTGTACAGGTTCTTTGTTTCATCTATAGATGAAAAAGAAAATGCTCAAATATAAATGTTACCTTCCAATTGCATCATAAGTTGCTGCAAGATTGCTATACACACCAAGGGTATCTTGATGACAAGGGCCACACTCCTGTTCCAGAATTTCTCTAGCTTCTTCGAATAACTCAGCAGCCTCATCTATTTTAAACAATTGTACAGAAGATAAACCCATCTGATTTAAAACAACCCCAAAGAAGGCTGATTTCCTCTCACCACTGGCCCTAAGTTTTACTACTGCATTTTCAAAGGAATTTCGTGCCTCTTCATACCTTCCGACCATATAAAACATAACACCCATTCGTGCTTCTATGCCAGCAATGGTACTTTGCTGGCCTGGCTTATCTTCTAAGAGTTTCCTCGCCTTGGCCAACAGTTTCAGTGCTTCCTCGGGCTCATTAAACAACTCATATATTGCTGAAATTTCCATCAATCCACTGGCAATATCTTCTGGGGTTGTTCCAGGTACAGGTTTTGTATATATTCTGAGGGCATTTTCGCAGTAGGATCTGGAGTCCCTCAGTTTTCCTGTCTTGTAGTATAGGTCAGCCAGCCTTCCATAGACAGATGCAACTGAAGGATGGTTGTCACCCTTTGATGATTTGAAAACAGTGAGTGCCTTCTGATAGGAGAAAACGGCCTCATCAAAACGAGACAATGACAAGTAGATGTTCCCTATTCCAACATCAATAGCTGCAACCTCATTTTCCTGTCCATTAGCTATCATAGCCATGTTGGCAAGTACAAGATGCTCAAGGGCCGACTCATAATCGCCTTTAGCCTCACATATTAGAGCCATCAAACGACGATCAGCTGCCTCCTCAAGAGAAGCTGGAGGACTGTGCACCCGATGGATTTCCAACGTTTTCTTGCACAAATCCTCAGCCTCATCAAACTGCATTGCCTGAACATGAGCCTCAGCCAAGTACCTAAAATTCCAGTTCAGTTGGTCAAAATACTTAAAGCCAAGAAAACACATCGTCATCTTGAAATCGAATGACTACCAAAAGCTTATTGACCTCAATCAGAAGCATCTGTTAACTAAGCTTTACAATTAATTCATCTGCTTTGCAGTATAATGTTTTTATCTATCCGATTTCTTCATCAAAAAAGGTTCTTTTCCTCATCCAATTCGATTATTGAGAAATACTATGAGTCACGATATGAACATATAACAATAAGAACTAAAACACTATAAATGCAAAATTCGTGAAGACTTCAAATTCCAGGAGCAATGAGATGAGATACATTACCTACAAGTCTCTGCGACTCTTGGATCTGTGTCTCCCAAAGCTTCCATCTGTGTTTTCAACCCTTCCTTGTAAGACTCAATCGACCGATCTAACTGTCCTAGCATGGAATACGTATCACCAAGCTGCATGTACCCTGAGAACGCCGCAAGAGCATGATCCGCACCTCTTGAAACCTCCGGCACCTTAATCGCCGTTTCCAGCACCGGAATAGCTTCATCAAACCTCACCAAACTACAATATATAGCTGCCACAACGTGGAGGCTCATAGCTAGATCCAAACTCGGCTCGCCGTCAACCGCGCACCTCTCGAACGACTTCGCAGCTCGTAAAGCATAGTCCAGAGCTTTATTCGGTCCTTCGCCGGAGGCAATGGTGTCACGCGCTAGCTTTAATAGGAACGGTCCTAGATCCGGATTGTCAAGAGATGACTCGTCAATTACAACCTTCTCCGGCGGAGATTTCTTCTTTCCGGCACTCCGATCCGGAGATGGCTTCGCCCTTGAAGTTGACGGTGACGGAGGTCGTCGTGGCACAGGTGAGTTCGTTTTCGTGTTAACTTGTTCGGATCTACCAGAACCCGGCCCATTTTGGCCGTGGTTCTCATCGGAAACTGATATTCTCAATGTCGGAGCTCCCGGTGGAGTTTTGATTGAAACTAAACCCGGCATTGCCCAAAAAAACACGTAAAACACACTTTTTGCTTAAGAAATTGATTAATCTGAGTTTCACAGACAATCTGTTGTATTAAGCAGTGATTTGTGATTAGTGAGTAGTGGGAAGGTAATTAGTGGGATAATTAATTAGATAATATGAGATTGATTAGAAAAAAATTGAACTTTAACCAACTATTAAGAAGGAAAAAAACAGTTCAAATGAAAAAGCAGGCAAAGATTTTGAGTGAACTTAATACCGAAAGAATGCTATCTAAATATTTGGCCAGCTCAGATATTTTGCCGTTGTAAAGTGGGGCCCATATTGATGACGTGGAATCTATCTGAGCTGGAAAATACCATTATTAGTTAGGGAATTTTTCATAAATATTTAGTTTAATATATGACTATATGTTTTGTATTTTATAGATATGATTATCTCTTTTAATCATAGTTAATTAATATTTTTTGTTAATTATCATTTAATCAAGACAAATTGGTATGATCTTGGTGTAAATATGTATCTTGCACGAAATAAAAAAATTAAAATTAAAGTGAGAATAAATGTATGTGTATAAGATAGTTATTTTGTATATTTATTAGTTTGGTAGGTAAGTTTTTATGGACCTTAAGCATAATGCATGTGTAAATTCGAGCATTATTTTCTTTATTATTTTATTAATTGAGACACTATATAAAATACTTTTTGGTTTTGAAAAGATTGACAAATTAAATAATCTAATTATTACTAATAATTGCATCTTTAAATAATATATTTTTTGGTGAAAGTATTATTATAGGTTGTTACAAGGCATAATGTTGTCTTAAATCAT
Organism: Solanum aculeatissimum; assembly: GCA_038996855.1. NCBI lineage: Eukaryota > Viridiplantae > Streptophyta > Magnoliopsida > Solanales > Solanaceae > Solanum > Solanum aculeatissimum. Next base: position 4,280 of record JBCEWC010003762.1, read on the forward strand.
GTAGTCTTTCCATGATTAATATGATTAGACACATTTTTAGCTTAAGACTTTGGAGTGAAAGAAATGCAAGCCACCACAATCATTGAAGTTTTGTTGTTTTTGTCATTTGGTATTCGATATCTTATATACTCAATATTTATATTATAGTTGGACTAATTTGAATTCGTATTGAAAAATATCATATTAGGAGACATACGTCAAAGTTAATATACTAACCATTTCACTAATTTCCCGTATTTATTCGAATCATATCAGAATTTGAACTTCATGAGTTTTTACTATGTTTGGCCTTAAAATATCGAAAATCAAATTTTCGTATAGGATTGAGTTTAATCCTCTATGATACTCCATTAGTATATTGAGACCCTATCAGTATCATATATGATTGGATTCTTTTTTAGAAATAGATAAAAAATAATTAAGAGAAAGTTATTAAAATCACAATCTTATTAATTAAAAGGCATAATCTTATTTATTAATCTCTAAACTGTTATGTTATCGATACACTTTGATGGTATCAAGCTGTTTTACTAAAGCACTAAAAATTGATTCTTTTTTCGTGATATCACCAGTATATATATACTCTCCTAATATCAAATGTGCGAGAACAACTAAAAATAAAATATATTCTTTTGAATTACAAATGTTATTTTCTCAAAAATTTAATTATCCTTTCCACCATAGTAACAGAGTTAATAGCCTAAGAGGTATGACCCAGTCAATTAAGGTCAGGAGCGCATCTCCGACAAATATTCGTTGGCATCTTTTTTTTCTTTTTGGATGCTCATAAATGATGGTGGTCCTTAATTAGTTGCTACATTTTGGGCCAAGTTGATAATAACCTCATTCTCTTGGAACTTTAAAGAATTTGAATTCATCTTATATATGTTTTTGGCCCATACACCATGAATGTTAGGTTCAACCATCTCTTTTTATTTGGGCACCACTCCTTTAGTTTCATTCTTTATGATATTATTTTGATTTAGAACGATATTTCTAATTATAGTACGGTGACTTTTTTCTTATATAGACTAAAAAGAAAAAAGATGTCACATGAGATGAGACAGAGGAAGTACTATTTAGTTTGTATTTAACTATTATACATATCTATCACTTTGAAGTAACTTTAGATCTATCGTATATTTATGCATTTTTGCTTAAAGTTCAAGCAAAAATGGTTCGACTAACTAGACTTGTAATTTCTCACGTGCTGTAAATTTGACTTAAATGATGATCCCAAAATCGATATATGACAATGGATGAAATTTTTCATATTAATAATTTAATATACGTCAACTTTATTATATGTAATTTAAATCATAAGTTATATGAGTGTGATGACACTTGCCTACTGCATCTGCCTTTGTACCTCTCTGCATTTAGTTTACAAATTTATGGTGCGTGGGTCATATGACACCACCAAAATTATAGATTTATGTCATTTTCTTGTACCTTTTGAAATGATGTGATCTTGTTTGAATTAGAGTTGTCAATAAGGGTTTGACATGTTAGGTCAATTCGTAGTTTAATAGAGTTGAGCAATATGAGTTGAGCCGTCTATGGGCTAAATAAAAAAATAAAATATGATATAATATAAAAAAAATAACTGTATATGTGTAATTAATATACATATGCATTTGTATATTTGACAAGCGAGATCGAGAAAGGGAGGAAAGAGGTGAGTGAGACAGGGCAGAGAGTGGAGAGAGGTGAATTTGTATATGTATATCTGTCAAATAATTATATATATGCAACTGGTATATATATTTATTTGTATATCTGGCTAGAGATTGCAGAGAGAGACGAAGAGAGGAGAGAGAAAATAACAACAAAACTTTAACAATAGTTGTAAATTACAATTTTTTTTAAATTATAGTGGTATAATTTAAATATATAACATGTATTTACCTAGTTACGTAATTTACCCTATCTAAACACCTCGATTCGTCTCGATTATGTTAGTTGAACACTTCAACTTACAAAATAATCATTTTTTACGTCTATAAATATGTCATGTCAACATCAAATGTCATAAAATATAGCGAAAACAAATAATATATTTAATTATTAATTAAAGTCAAATTTTAAGCATGAGGATGAATATAATTAAACTCATGGTCCTCTTTCTTCTTCTCTCTTCTAGGAGTAATAATAATTTTTCCTCTCTCCTTTATCTTGTAAATTCCCAAAATTCTATGTCTATGTCTTTAATGTACATAAGGGATGGAGCTACATTATCTTGATGGAGTTCATTCGAACCTTTTTCAATGGAAAGTTATATTTTTTATTTATGATTAAAATAATTTTTTATGTATATATAATAGATGTCAAGCTCTCTTTCACTAGTTTGTATATCTACTTCTTCAAATTTAAAATTTCTTTGATGAAAATTTTGATTTCGCCACTGATGTACCCAGCAACTTGGAAACATACACCTAAAGTGTCAAAACTAATAAATAAGGTTGTCCCCTACTAGTCCTTATTAGAGGCTACCCAACCACTTGAAACACACAACTCCCACTAAAAGAAATAATAGTAAAATTTAATGGTCACCAACCAATATATGATCTTGAAATTTCTTGAAGAGGAAATGACTACTTTATTATATTTTTATTACTTTATTTGTTTTAATTAATGCAATATACTTTTTTATTATTAATCCTTTCGCAAAGAAGGACACATTTTAAAAACAATTAACACATACTACTTCATTTATTTTTAATAAAAAAACTTATAACTACATAAATGTTATAATATGTCTAACATCACAAGTCGTATAATAACGATGACATATTTTAAATTATGAGTTTCAAAAAATTTCATATATTTCTTAAATTTTATATCAATAGTACTAATTATGTCACATGAATTAAAATAAATAAAATATTATATATCGATAACCCCCTTAGTTTTAAAAATGGCATTTACCACTTCCAACTTTGCCAATATGTGTGTGTATATGTATATATTACAAAAGCAAATGCCATTTTCTCCTAAAATTAAAATTATATTCTTCTAAAAAGGTATTTCCTTTATTCTTTGTTGAATCACTTTCATGTAAATTCTACAACTAGGATACACTTGTTAGTTTGAGTGAACCTCAAATTCAATTGTATATATTATATTGTAGGATGTTACTCAATTTTATGTGTATATAGTTAGGAATTCAACGAGCTTATAGACAATAAAATTATTCAAGCCAAAAGAATTTCACTTGAACCCCTTTCATCATTCATGAATATCTCTTTTTTCCTCCGCTTTAAAAAGAATGAAAAGCTTTGAAGTATATAATTAAATTACATAATTAAAATTTAGACCAAAAGTATTAGATCAATCAAAATTGTGACTCTTGATCAAACACAAATAGTGTCATGTAAAATAAAACATACAGAATATCTTCCTTTTTTTTACAAGGAATCACAAAAATAAAAGAAAAAGGTTTTAAAACACTAAATACTTGCACTAGACTATACTACAATAACATTGGATCATCTAGATGGTAACATTTTTGAGAAATAAGTTGGAGATATTCTTCATATACCTTCTCTAGCATGCTTCCATTTGAAAGATCACAAAATCCATCTAGTAGTACTTCATCAAATAACAAATTTGAAGCACAAGGAATAAATGAAACCTCTTCTATTTTACCCTCAATATTCTCATCATCTTTAGTAATAACATTAATGGCCTTGTTATTTTTAGCTAACTCTTCGGAACTATCTGAGGGTGAATCTATGTTGCTCGGACTCTTTAGAAATGACGACAAGTGTCTGTCAGATTCTCCCAAAGTGGTCGATGATTTCTGAAGACTCTGATAAGGATGTAGCAACGTTTTAGGAGAGTCTGAGCAACGTAGGGATGAAGTACTCAATAACGCAACATCTTCAACACTAGAATTCCTCAAAAGTTTAGAGGAAATTCTTATTGGTTTTGGGACAAACACAACTTGAGGAGTGTGATCACTAGGTTTTTGTACTAAAGATTGGTCTTTTTTCTTGTTATTTTTCTTCTTTTTGTCTTGTTTCTTTTTAGGTTTCTCTATTTTGGGCTTTTTTTTAGGCTCTTTTTTGGTAACTTTGGGCTGAATTCCAGCAATTTTGAGCTTCTTGATGACATGCGTGTTCCAGTAATTCTTGATTTCATTGTCAGTTCGACCAGGTAATCGACCAGCTATGAGTGACCACCTATTCCCCAAAAGGGAATGGAGCCTTATTATAAGATCTTCTTCATCTTGGCTGAAATTTCCTCTCTTGATTCCTGGCCTTAAATAGTTCATCCATCTTAACCTACAACTCTTTCCACATCTAAGTAACCCTAAAAAATTTAACATATTATCTTAGAAGTCGAGAAGAAGTAAATGTACGAAGAAGTAAAAGAAATAACTTATACATATACATATATATTTTTTAAAAAAATACTATAAAGAATATACTCTTTTCGTTTTAAAATAATGATCTATTTTTCTTTTTGGTCTGTTTAAAAAAGAATGATCCTTTTTTTTTGTAAAACTTTAATTTCAACTTTCCACGTGGCATGTTTCATGTCACAAGATTAAAAGACATTTTGGTACATTTAACATAATTTTAATTTAGGACCATAAGATTAAAAAAATTTCTTTATTTTCTTAAATTCTGTATCAAGTCAAGTCAAATTAGATCATACTTTTTGAAACAGAGAGTATATATTAATAGCTAATAATAATTAACAAATCAAAGATAAAGATTAACATATGTTCACAAAATAGGAAAGTCATTTCCAAACCAAATACCAAAAAATGAATTTCTGGTAAAAAATATTTTCTTGAAAAATAACTTTTGATATATTTTAACATAACCACAGAGGAAATGCTCGAGAAAAGACATGCCGACTTAATCAAAAGCTAACATTATCACATTATATCAAGACTATTTCGAGAGTCTAACTAGATTCTCGAAATTAACACAAATAAAACATATACTTAATCTATCTTACTCGAACTTTTCAGATTTACTAACAGATACCTACTTACACCTCAAATTCTTCAAAAATAACACATTTTCTTGAAAATCCGATATCAAACAAATAACATTTTTAAAAAGTCTGAAAAATATTAAACTTGAAAAAAAAAAATAGTAGGAAATATTTACCAGCTTTATTGGGTAAATTTCTCCATTGGCCTTCACCATTTTCTTTAATATAATTTGTAAGTAATAAATCTTCTTTTGTAGACCATGGACCTTTACGAAGCCCTTCTTTAGCACAACATGGTGCTCTCCCCATTTTTATTTTTATTTTGACAAATTAAAAAAAACAAAGTTCTCAAATATATAATGAGAGAAAAAATAAAAAAAAATACAAAAGTGGAAAACTAAATAAATAATAGACATTTAATGCATTTATTTTATTTATTTTCTTAAAAAATTAAAATACAAGGAATATTAGCGGTCTTGTTTGTTCCGCATGATACTAAAAATAAATAAGTTGTTGGATATAAGTTAATCTGAATTCGGGACTTTCGAAAAATATTTAAATAAACAAATATAGCCTTTTGGCTATCAATATATTTGAATTTACGTTATCGATACGAACTAAAAATTTACTGAATTTTTGTTAAATATTGAATTAGTAGTTATAATTTTGATATTAAAAAATTTAAATTCTGAATTCGAATCTGAGAAAATATTTGAAAGATGAAGAAAACGCCACAAAGGTTTGGAGTAAATTAAAGTCGTGCCCTTTTAGAAGCCACGAGATCCACTTCAGGAACATTAAATACTGATGGGACAAATTGAGACAATATGAAAGTCGATTTTTAAATTTCTAAAATTAAATCAAATCAAAATAAATAATCGTCAATTTGGTTATTATTAATTTGATTTAATATTTTCTTTTTTCAAAATAAAAGAATTTATCAAATGCATGCATATGTATCTCAATAGATACAAACATTCAAAGCTTGAATGATCCACAGAAAAATTTATTGTGGACTAAATTAATTAAATATACTAAAATCATTATATACCAACGATTAAACATCAAATCTTTATAGTATAAAAATAACTTCAAGCTCAATAATCGAGGAATTACTAGGAGGGACCAAAACACTAATAAGGAAATTTCCAATAAATAAAAAAATGAATTCTTTTAAGTGTAATAAAATTTCCAACAAAATTTAAAATCAAATCTAATCTAGCCAAATCAAATATCAATTTTTTTTAATTGGTTTGACTCGACTGCAATGTGATTTGATTTTTTAGCCATAATTATGAACAACCTTATAGTAAGCGTGTTACCTTCTAATGAACATAGATATTGGATAACTATATATCTTGTTACTTTTTATCAGGGTTGATAATTAGACGGGTTAGGTCAAATTTGAGCGGGTCATAATGAGTCAAGGCAACAAATGTGTCAAAGACCCAACTCAATCCAAATTTGCTTAAATCGAAATGGGTTGGATCAAAACGGGTTGAGTAATGGGTTATAGAGCGGGTCAAGATCTAACCGGACTCAACTTTTATTAAGTTTTACTTATTTTATTTGTTCTTTTTCAATATTTTAGTACATAATTAAATTATATTTTTCTTTATTTTGAATATTAAAATGTTTTTAAAATATTTTGATAAGATCTCTCTCGAGACAATTTGAGTTGCATATCAACCCAATTTTAAATGAGTTGAGATAGATTGAGTTGCGATGGGTTGAGCTAATAAATTAACCCACCCATATTTCAACTAATTAGACTGATTAAACAAGTTGGATTTAATTTTGTCACCTCTATTTTTTATCACCACAAATACAAAATTAACTTATGGACACAAATATTGACTCAATCAAACTTCGATTAATTTTACTATATACTTTTTATCTCTTACCAGCATAAGTATCGAAATTATTTGTGTATCATTATTTGGTACCCTCGTTATTATTACTATATGTCTTATTCATAGCATTCATTTATTCCTTTTGTCTAATAGAGGCAAATGATCATAGCTAGAGAAGAGATTATGATACCTCTTTACCACTTGCATCAATTGGGCAAGGACCATAATATTTCTTAGAGAAGTATTAAAAATATTTTTGAATTTAAAATGAATTATTAGTTTCGTCCTTGAATTATTGATAGGCTTAAAAATACCTCTCTATTTGGCGAACTAAGCTTAAATACACACTCGAATTTGACACGAATTATTAGTTTCGTCTCTAAACTATTGATAGGCTTAAAACCACTCCTCAACTTGACGAACTAAGCTTAAATACACGCTCAAACTTGACACGAATTATTCGTTTCGTCCATAAACTAAGATTATGTTCGAGAGTGTTTTTAGGGATTTGAAGTTCTTTTTTAAAATGTTGTCTTATTGTTTATTATATTGTCCATCCTACAACCACACACACACAAAAAAGAATATACATCAATATTGTAATGATTTTATTTTATTTTTGGGGATGACATTTTTTAAATGAGGGTCTTTCGGAAACAACCTCTCTATCTCTATGAGATAGTGGTAAGGTCTGCGTATATTTCATCCTCCCCAGACTCTACTTGTGGGATTTTACTCGGCATATTGTTATTGTTATTGTTGTTTTGTTTTTAACCTATAATTATAGTAGAAAATTACTCTCTCCGTCTCATTTTATGTGACACCACTTGACTTGACATGGTATTTAACAAAAAACAATAAAAACTTTTAAAACTTATGGTACAAAATAATCTTTAGTTTTTGTGTGACTTAGAATTATTTCATCAAGAATAAAAAGAGAATGTTAAAGTTAAGTTGTTTCAAATTTATCATAGGGTGATATTCTTTTAGAGACGAACTAAAAAAGAAAGAATGTCACATAAAATGAAATAGAGAAAATATCATATTTACTGAGATATTAATTGTATTCTAGTATAGAGTGGCGATTATAGATCAACATTGTTGTATTGACAAAGTGTTGGTCAGTAAAGAACGCTTACATTCATAAGATAAATAGAACAAAAATTAGGATACTCACATGAACGTGTAAGCATAATAGAAAAATATTATCAAGAATAACATTATATAAAACAAGGTGAAAATAACTTTCGTGAAGGACAAAATGAAAAATTGAGATTAATAAAATACTAGTAGAATTATTATTTTTTTATCAAACTTTATGAGGCCACCAACTTATTTGGCTCAATTGATAAGCTTGCAGTCTGATTTTATCATTTGCTCAGAAAATTTGGATTGATGCTGCAATTGACTTATCCACATGTCTGATTATTATTTGCTGAGAAAATTTGCTGTCTGAAATATTGTCAGAAAAAAAAAGAATATTAATAATTTAAACTAAGAAAATAATGTAGAAATGTAAGAATTAATAGAGTACATAAAAACATGAGGCAGGTTGAATACTAGTATTTAATAGCAAAAATAAAATAAATATAAAATAATAAATTATTCATCCTAAAATAATATACTGAACAAGTAAATATGGACCGAGGGAGTATAACATAGTACATGAAAATGACAGTATCATTGTGAACTGAAATTCTAAGCTTGGAGGTCGTATCACCGAAGATATGACCTTAGATATAAAGGAGTGGAGGTCGCGTATTAAGGTAGAAGGTTAGACAACTAGTAGGGATAGGAGGTCTTGTGATATAGCATGTTAGTAGAGATAGTCGTGTCCTTTTTATATTGTATTGTTATTGTCCGTCATTCATTTTATTACTTTAATTGTCTTTACAACATTTTTGAGATGAGGATCTTTCGGAAGCAGTCTCTCTATCTCTATGAGATAGTGATAAGGTCTGCGTATATTTTATCTTCCCCATATCCCACTTGTGAGATTTCACTCTGAAAAGTAATATAGCCATAGTTGCTCAAGGTCTTGCTTACCATTTATTCTAATTTTCAAGAATCACAATTATACAGCTCAAATTCAAAGGACTTCAACTGAACAAATGAATAATAATATTTGTACTATGATTTTCATATATGTGAATAACAATTACATATACATTTTGTGCTCTAGGCACAATTAATATAACCTATGATACATAATATTTTTCTGTGTTGAAACAAATTTTGGTGACACAGACAAGAATTGATATAAATTTACAAGAGAAAAAAGGGAAAATCTCAGGCTTTTGTCTGTGGCAGAATTCGAAATTGCTTGATCCAGGCATTATACGTTGCGCTCTTACCACTAGACTGAAGATCGCGGGGAGAAAGAATCTCAGAAACGAATAGGCAACCCGTGGTTGAGGAATGTTCGAATGCATCCATCCAACCCTGCGGTGACAACCACGAGACCCCACAAATGACTTGAACTCAATGCACTTTGCCAAGCACTCTTCAAGATCTTGTATTCAGATTTACATATGGAAGGGGAGACAGTTGCAGGAGGACTTGATTCGGGTAGTTTCTCCTCTGGCCATGTGGCAGAGCTCTTTAGCAGAGAATCTAAGAAAGACGCACGTCCCAAGGAGAAGCAATCTTGTAAAGATGAAGTCTTTGGCAATGAGTTCTCGTTGACATCACCGTTTGCTAAAACACTTCCTGGTAGTGTTGTCCCTGGATTGGTTTTAAAGCCAGACCAAGGTATAGCAACTGATGCATTTCGGGAAAAGAAACTCTCGGATGACCGGACTTTCTTGGCTTGGTTAGTCATTCCGTCCTCGTTACTGTAGTTCCAGATATAAACATTTGAATCCTCAGTGACAGTGAGAATATGTTTCCCATCAGATGTGAATGATGCAGGACATTGACTACCCAAATTTTGAGTTCCTGGACATGCGGCAGAGACAACAGTTTCAGAAAATCTACTCAAAAACGCCTTATCAGAAAGCTGCTTGCCTGCAAAAGTTAGGCTAAAGCGTGATGAAAACAAGAGCTTGGGGGGGTGGGGGTGGGGGGACAGGGAGGTAGAGGGTACGCAACCAACAAACCTTTGAATTTGCAGATGATGTTGGATCCACAAAGTATTCTAACTTGCGAATCAGCAGAAGTAACCATGACTTTGCTCGAGTCGTTTGGACAGTACTGCATGATGAAAGTCCAGTTAGGTTTCAAGTACAAAAGAACATTCTTGTGAAAAGTACAACAACAACAATATAGCTAATGAAATCCCACAGGTGGGGTCTGGGGAGGGTAGAGTGTACGCAAACCTTACCCTACGTCGTGAAGGTGGAGAGGTTGTTTACAAAAGACTCTTGGCTCAGGCAACACATATCAAAGTAGATTTAAAAGGAGAAACAGAAGTAATATAGACATTGCAAATAATAGGGAGAACATAAAAGGAAGAGTAACCACAACAAAAGAGAACGATAGCCGAAGCATAATAAATAACATTGTAATAGTAGAAATCGAGGGACAAGAAACCACGAGAATCGTTACCTGAAATCCAGTTACTCTCTTGTTCGTAAGCTTCTTCTTTCCTTGCAGGCATACCTGAAGGCCCATCTGCAAGCAATTACCTAACACAGAAATGATAGTCCATTAATGTGAATCGTCTGACAGAGTAGAATTAAACAGGATAAATACTTCATAATATATAATATATCAGAGGAAAAACGCCAAGTGATGGAAACTCAGCTGCACAAGCAATTTCCTTAAATATAAACGCTTTTGAAGACAACTCAAAACGGATGGAGAACACAACTCCCTCCCTCCACTTTCCCCTTTTCTTGCATAGCAATATTGCACTCACGAAATACAAACGAAATACAATTTTATAGTCAACGGTTAACTTCCTTTTTTTTACTTCTCGAGCAGGACAAGGAATTCTCGATGAGTATTATACGGAAATCATAACTTGCAAAGTGCAGCTAGAAGTTTAGAGAATCATATTGCATGATTATATGCTTTTCTTTCATGATAACCTACTCTAGCAATTTAGTCCGGGGACAAAATCAGTTCCCAGAATTGTTCTATTCTCGGAGCTAATATTGAGAACATTTATCTGCAAAACGACGAGAAAATGAAAGAACTACAAAAAAGGTCAAGAAAAGACAAGCTGCCATACCAACAACATCATAAAAACGGCAGTTGCCATCCATGAATCCCACAACACCCCCCTGCACCAATCAGAAGCAAGAAAAATAAGTTCCAAAATTAAGTAACCATCTTTAAAAAGGTTTAAATAAAGAAGCAAGGGGATCAAACCTTTCCGTCAGGACAATAACAAATAGCAGTCACTATTTCCTTTACATCAGTCCAATCAATCACTCGACAACCATGCACCTCCCAGAGACGTACTTTCCCATCTATTGAGCCACTAATGAAATAATTATCGTCCATGGGATTGAATTCTACACAAGTGACTGTATCCAAGTATGACATTGACAGATGTATGAGATGAGCATCCATTTTAAGGTTTAGAAAAATACTTCAGCAAGAAGAGCGTAACCGCAGAAATAGGCTCACCATAATTATTATGCGAATAAACACCAAGGCATTTATCTCGTCCAACTTGCCAGAGACGAGCCGTTTTATCAACAGAAGATGACAGCAGATACTGCAGCAAAAATGATACCGTACATGAATTGCAGTTTATTCATGTTGGATGACGTTTTATGAAGCCATAAAATATATTCCCTCGGTTCAATTTTACTTGTCCAAAATGAACTTTGCACTTCCCTTAAGAAGTTGTAAATGAAGTACATATTTTACTTTAACACCCATGACTATTAGCATTTAAAAAAATCTTCGAAAACGACTTGGGATGGGTAGTTAATGTGAAGGGTAAAACATGAAAAAGAAAAGATTGTTTTTCTCTTGATAGGCTTAAGTGAACAAGTAAAAGTAAATATCTATTTTTAGAATAGTGGACAAGGAAAAGTGAATGGAGAGACTATTTAGTAAACTTAAGGCAGTGAGATATTATTATACTTACCCCATTTTTGGACCATGAGAGGGCCAAGACTTCGCCCGTATGCCCACGGAACTCGCGGACTGGTTTCTCCATTATCCGGAATAACTTTGGGGGGAGGATAACACAAGCTGATTCTGATGATTTTCTCATCATTTTCATCCCATTGATCTTCTCTCTGTTGTCATTGAGAGAAGCTAATTTGGACAAATGATTCAGTGAGAAATATAAACAAGAGGGGTCAATATCCTGGAAATTGAAGTTTTTTGACATCTCGTCCTCAATCACTCTCCAAATGCGCACAGTGCCATCTTTGCCAGCACTTGCCAAGTATTGGCCACAAGGACTGAACTTCATTGTTATGATGGAGCCTTCATGTGCCAGGAATTCTTGGCCTGTGTAAAGCGAGGACAGCTCTTTTGATTCCTTCTTACTGGTCTGGACCCGAACTCTTTGAGTACCAGCGTCTGGCTTTGTCCTCACTTTGTGTCGGGTGCCAACAGTGAGTTTTTGAAGCAAACTTCTCACTTTCACCTTTGTATTAACTGTACTGAGTCCCTTAAAATCTCGATGCAGCAATTGTTGAACCAAGGACGATGAACCAAGAGTTCTCGTAAACTCTTCAATAGTGAATATCTTGTTTGTACCTACTTCACGCAGTCGGCTAAGCATGCCATCCTGGCCTAATTCATCTGCAACAAACTCAGATCCGTTGTCCAGATTCCTAATTTTCCAATACATTGGATCCTCTTCAGCATCCTCCTCCAATTCTAGAGCTTCATTTGACTCGAAAGATTGTGAAGATCGACCAGAGAAAAAATTGCCTTCAGCATCTGAGCTTGCCAGCACAGTCCCATTGTCATCCTTAATCCTATCAGCACTCGTCTTTCTTTCATCGGCGCAATCAGATCTGTCACAATTCGAGTTCAAACCCATCCATTTCAAGAATCTATGGCGACGTTCATCAACACTTTCAGGATCCTGAGTCCAAAATTCATATCCCAAAGCACGTTCGGATATCTCATTACGAGTACAAGCATCAGAACCATCTGAACCCAAATCGGAGAGAGAACCAGTCTCAGCACATATATCAAAGAAACTATCTTCTTCAGTCTCACTGTAAGCTCCCATCATTCTTTGAATTAAAATACTCCTTGAAAGAACAGAAAACCAAATCAGAAGCAAACTTCAAAAGCAAGACATTTCAGAAATTATCAATCAAACTGGAAAGATAACCATAGAAACAACCTAAGCCTTCAATTCACACCTCCAATCCCAAAAAAAATCCCCATAAACAACAGAAAGGAAAAATCTTTACAGTCTAAAACTCCCATATGATCAACAATTGAGCGCACACACCCCAGTTATGATAAAAGCAAATACGCCAACACCCACAATAAGGGAACAGATCTTCCAAAAGGGCAGTTGAGCAACCAAGTCAACATGAAAATACAGTAATCTAATCCCCAACAAGGTACATAAAAACAGAATCTTTGAGTTCATAAAAAGCAAATTGCACACAGTCAACAGAAAACTAACATAAACATGCTTACACTACTACAAATTCAGAGCTATAAAAACAAAAGATTTTGCTTAGCTTAACTACCACAGAATTAATCAAAACCACCCCAGAAACTATTTCACAAAAACTTAATCTTTAGCATCCACAAAATTGATATGAAGACTGAGAACCAAGTGGACTCAAGTCAAAAAGCTCACAATTCACACCAACAACCCCAAAAGGAACCCCCATAAACAACATAAGGAGATACCTTTAAAGTCTAAACTTCTCATATAATAAAAAATTGAGCATAAAAGAAATCCCCAATTATGATTAAACAGAAAATATGTAACACTCACAACAAAAACTTAAAAATAACAGATCTTACAAAAGGATAAATAAATAACAGTAACATTAATCAAATTATACCTGTTCAACATCAACATACTTATATGTTTCCACAATTTCAGACCATAATTAAGTATCACTACATCAATTAAGAAAAAGAAAAGATTTTTCTTACCTTAACTACCATGGACTTTATCAACAAACCCCACAAATTATTTCAGCAAAAAGATTTGATCTTTAGCATCCACAAAATTGAAATAGAGACTGAAGACACCAAGTGGACTCAAGTCAAAAACTAAAAAATCCCAAAAAAATAGAAGAAAAAAGACGAAACCCCACAAAAACTGGGAAATGATCCCAAAGATATGAAGTCAAAGAAATTGAAGATTTCAAAGAAATGGGTATGTTTGAAGGTGGAAGGTGAAAGAGAGAGAGTTTTGTTTCTGGCTTTTTCACTTGGAATGGACAGACAAAACTTTTAATATTCATCTGACGGTTTTACCCCTCACCTTGTTGCATCCGTCCAATTAACGGTTGTAACGAATCGTGTCATGTCTGTTAACGACAACTTAAGATCGTTTGGTACCACGTAAAGAGTTATATGTGTAACGTAGGAATTAGTTACAAGAAAATTTATATATATATATAATTTTTATTTTATTTTATGTATTGTTCTTTTGTTTTTTTCGTATTCAGTATTTTTTATTTATGAGGTTCGATTTTTAGATAAGAATTTTTTTGAAAATAGTTTCTCTATCTATATGAGGTAGTGGTAAGGTTTGCGTATATTTCACCCTCTCCAAATTTCACTTGTAGAATTTCACTCGGTATATTATTGTTGTTGTATTCTTTCATTTTTAGTTTGTCCGAAAAAGAATATTATTTTACTCTCTTATTGAAAAAAAATTAATTTTTAAATTGTCTTTTTACTCTTATTGAAATGATTCTACAAAAAAAATCTAAGAATTATTTTAGACCACGAGTTTTAAAGATCTTCTTTTTTTTCCTTAAATATTGTGTCGAGTTAAAGGATGCTACATAAAATAAGATGGAAGGAGGATTAGTTATGTAGAAATTAATTATTCATGTATTAGTTATTTTATTTTTTATCTCATAAAAAATATAGCATAGGTTCACCCATAACTTATTCATGTATTGCCTATGGAGTTTTTTAAAAAGTAAATTAAACATAGTATTAATTTTATATATGAATTACTTATATCTTAATTATGTGTAAAATGTGATTTATTTAAGATTACTAAATTTTTTTTAAAAAAAATTAAAATTTTCATTTCCTAATACTATTATAATTAGGGTCGCAAATATGGTCGGATTTATTTAAGATTATAAATATTAATTTTTATTTGTTAAAAAAGAATTTATATTTAATCAAATATTTAAATTCTTATAAAATTATAAAAGGAAATGGAGGTTGTATATATTGGTATGACTGTACAAAATTATTTAATTGTTAGTGTAATTTTATACGTTGGTCCCTTTACATTACTTAAAGTATAATTCACATTTTCTAAAAAGTCATATAAATGATACCATAATTATATTATTTTTATTTTTATGTTTGGTAGGATCTAGGACTTCCCACCTACTTTATGATAAAATAAATCAAATGGTAATTGAAATAAATTTGTATAATTAATAATTGAAATAAATTTGTATAATACATGAAGGCTTGGTTGCAAGAGATTTTAAGAAAAATAAAAATAAAAATAGGTCACTTTTTAATAAGAGACTAGATGCTTTAATTTGTTATGATTATGCTGATATAAATTCGTTGATATATTATCAGTCTCAAATTTGTAAAAAAAAAAACGATAGTATCGAAGGACGACGATCAATCGAAGACAATCTTTTCATTCTATAAAAATAAAGATAAAACTGCATATATATTTTTTGTTATTATTGTGCTTTAATTCTATATTGTAATGATCAAGTTGAAGATTGCCAGTCTCAAATCCATAAAGAAGAAATAGTATCGAGGGACGACGATCAATCGAAGACAATCTTTTCATTCTATAAAAATAAAGATAAAACTGCATATATATTATTTGTTATTATTGTGCTTTAATTCTATATTGTAATGATCAAGTTGAAGATTGCCAGTCTCAAATCCATAAAGAAGAA